>ONZH01008194.1:0-73538 GCA_900303285.1 Rhinella marina
TCACGCAACACCTCCAGCACTTGCCTGGTGTGAGATACGTGACTCTCCCAGTCTGCAGAAAAAATCAGGATGTCATCAATATAGACAATTACAAATTTCCCAATAAATGGTCTAAAAATGTCATTGACAAAGTTTTGGAAAATTGCCGGAGCGTTACTTAACCCAAAAGGCATTACCAAGTACTCATAATGACCCTCCGGGGTATTAAACGCAGTTTTCCATTCGTCCCCCTCACGAATCCTGATTAGGTTGTATGCCCCCTTCAAATCCAGCTTGGTGAACCAACAGGCCCCCTGGACCTGATTCAGCAAGTCAGGAATAAGGGGCAACGGGTATCTGTTTTTAACAGTGATTTTATTGAGCTCCCTGTAATCGATACAGGGCCTCAATCCTCCATCCTTTTTACCAACAAAGAAAAAACCTGCCCCCATGGGAGAAACTGAAGGCCGGATGTGACCCTTGGCCAGACTCTCTTTGAGATAATCCCTCATGGACTGACGTTCAGGAGTAGAGAGATTATAAATGCGACCTTTGGGATATTTGGATCCCTCAATAAGGTCGATGGCGCAATCATATTGCCGGTGAGGAGGGAGGAACTCAGTCTCGGACATGGAAAACACGTCCGAAAAATCGCCAATATACTTGGGCAAGGAAAGAGACTCAGTGGTACCTCCCAACTGCAATACTGATCTACAACATTTGTCACAATTCATTCCCCATTTTTCCAATTCACCTACCGACCAGTTGATCACAGGGTTGTGGTCCTGTAACCAAGGCAGACCTAAAACAAGGTCGGCAGGTAAATCCTTTAATACAAGGAAGGAACAAGTCTCGGTATGGGTAATTCCTACAGTTAATACAACCTCAGGAGTACAAAACTCCACTCTCCCATTATTCAATGGAGTGGAATCCAGTGCGATAATTTGAATTACCTCCCTTAAAGGAATTATAGGCACACCCACAGATTGCACAAAATCATAATCAATAAAATTAGCAGCAGAACCTGAATCCACAAATGCTTCACCGGATCTCTTGAGTTGGTTATAAGAAATGGAAATAGGTAACAAGATTTTCTTTCTTACCACCGCAGGGGGTACCTTACTTCCAGGAACAGACCTTTTTGAGAGCAGAAGTCTCGGACACTGCTGGAGCCAGTGGTTCATCTCACCACAGTAAAACAGGCCCCTCTCAGGCGTCTCTGATCCCTCATAGTAACTCCCAACTGCATAGGCTCCTCCTGGACCTTGATAGGAGACGGGCTCTGAAGAGGAACTTCGGACAACACGGCAACTTGAGGGGCAACAGAACGTTCCTTTTGTCTCTCCCTAAACCGTCGGTCAAGTTTGATAACTAAGGTCATAGTCGCCTCTAAGGTGTCAGGAGTAGGATAACTAACTAGTAAATCCTTCAGATGGTCAGACAGTCCCACCCTAAACTGGCTTCTCAAAGCAGGGTCATTCCATTTAGAGGACACACACCATTTTCTGAACTCAGCACAGTAATCCTCAACTGCACGGTTACCCTGCCGAATGTCTCTGAGCTGAGTTTCAGCTACAGCGGCCGAGTCAGGTTCTTCATATAAAAGACCTAGGGCCCGGAAAAAAGCCTCCACAGACAATAGACAAGGGGAGTCAGGTGGCAATGAGAAAGCCCACTCCTGCGGATCACCTTGCAGCAAGGAAATAATTATTCCTACCCGCTGCTGCTCAGAACCCGAGGAGTGTGAGCGTAAACGGAAATATAATTTACAACTCTCCTTAAAGGAACGGAAAGTCCTTCGGTCCCCAGAAAACCGATCAGGCAATTTTACATGGGGTTCAATATTGGGGTTTGGCATGGAGGGAACTACTGCGGGTGCAGTCCGCAGCTGCTCCTGATGTTGGAGTCTCCCGGCCAAATCCTGGATCATCTGAGCCATGTTACTCATCTGGTCCGTGAGTACTCGCAACGGCTCCATTAGGTATGGCCTGTGATTCTGTCACGACAGGGAAACAAGGGATAGTGTGCCCTGTCTGAAACCCACCTCTTTCCCTGCCTACTTACAGTAGATGCCCTAGGCGACAAAACCGTAACTTGGAGACGGTCCCTATGCTGAGTACGTGCACAGGGTAGGGAAGGGAACACAGGGAAAGACGAACACAGATAGAACAAACACAATAGCAGAATCGTCAGCAAGCCAAGTCAAGAACAGGAGGTCACGTCAAATACCGAGGGGAATCACAAAAGCGTAGTCTAAGTCCAAAGCCAAAATCCAATATACCAATAATCCAAAAGCAAGGTCCAACACACAGCACTGATCTCAGAAGACTAATCACAGGCATCTGAGTGAGGCAGTTGCCATCTTTAAATAGCCCGCCCAGGATCATGTGATGTGGCCAGCATCACATGACCTGAGGCGGAGCAAGCTGTCCAAACAATATGTAAAGTAGCCATGTGGTGTGATCAGCACCACATGGCTAAACCCAAACAGAGAATTAACTCATGAAGTGCTGGCTGACAAGACCAGCACTTCAATTCCCTATTGCTCGTCTCTAGGGGGGCGGAGAGGTCCGGCGACGTTGTGCAGAGGGAGCGCGACGCCGACCTCGCGTGACACTAATATGATTTGTTTAGAATCAATTCACTCATCTCTACTTGTGGCTGTCATGGGGGATTGTGGTTGTTATTGGGCCACTGTGGTTGGAATACGGGGTCTTGTGACTGTCATGGGGACATCATGGCAGAGAATATGAGAAAAATAATAAAAAATATATGTAATAAGAACAAGGAAAAGAACAGAGAAGAAGCGCCAGGGGACTACCAGTGGACTGTGATTAATTGGTGGTGTGGGATTTTAGTATACTAGGCTGCTCCCTAGGGTATATACGAAGTGCACAATGTGAACTGCAAATATAATGCGAGGCAAGAGAAAAAAACGGGAAAATACCCGGATAGGACACCAGGCCTCCCTTTTTTTGAAACAAATCTCCAAAAGGGGGCCTGTAGGGGCGCCTGAATGTATAGGGTAAAACTTGGTGGGATTTCGCGTTTTAATAATCGCCAGTATATTACTGATACACTACAGGGCTCTATCAATGAATAATTGTTGGTTGTGGCCCAGCATGGAGTGAATACAAATATGTTGTTAGTGGTTTTAATATAAAAGATAAAAAATAATAAAACCAATAAAATAATAAAACCAAAGAGGCTTACTTCACTGATAAAAGAGAATAATGGTAAAACCAAAAAAGCTTACTTCACTAGGGAAGGAGGTACAGGATAGAGCTCAAGACACCTGTACTGTCTCCTCCCCCGCCGAGATCGCTTATAAGATGTTACACCAGCCTTCTTTGTCCCAGATAGATGGTCACCAGGGTTCCAGATAGATTTCCAAGAAGTCTTTTTATTGTACACATAAAAATAAGCTCGACGCGTTTCGGGGACTATCCCCCCTTTTCAAGAGCAATATAAAAACAGTACAGACATAGTGGAATATTTATAGGGAATGAAGTTGCTCAATAAACCCCTTAAACCCGGAAGTGTAAGGGACTTCCTGTTTTCTATTTATTATTAAACATATAGATAAGTTAATGACATATATCTATATAAGTATAAAAAAAGGAAGGTGGCACATACCCTACCGCATTGGTGGTCCAAGTGGTGGTTACCCTTCCTTGGGGACATCATGACTGACATAAAGGATCTTGTGGCTTTTATGGTATCATCATGGCTGTCATGGAGGATATTGTGTTTGATATAAGGGTTGAAACTAGGGAACATCCAAATTTGCTTCACTGCTTTTAATTTCAGTATTTTACTTCCAATACATATGTAGTATGTAGTATCTTCAAAAGTGGCAAATTTCCATACTGTTTTAGGCATAGAAAATGGTCTAAATCTATGCCAGTATGGGAGCTGGGTAGATTAAGAAGTGGCACAGATTGTCTTTCTGGCATAGATTGTGGCACAAAGGTTATTTGTGCCGCAATTTGTGACTGTTCCCCATTCACACCAAGTCTAAAAAACTGGGCGTGGCGTGGGAAGGGGAAAGTGGACGTGCCAGCTGGCTTATCTCATTTATCATCTTCTACACCTGTTTTAGGCATAGAAAATAGTCTAAATCTATGCCAGCAAGGGAGCTGGCGTAGATTAAGAAGTGACTGTGGATCCGCTGACGTTATGTAGAGGCTGGTGCATCTACAAAACTTTGACAGATCCATTGCCAGTGCAGTGCCTTATTAAGACCAGAGAATAATATGCCGATCTTAATAAATGACCCCCTTCATCTTTTTTTAAGGTAAACCCCTGGCACAGTCTGAGGTCCAGAGCACTCTGAATCAAGTTTGTTTTAAGAATATCTCTATACTTTGCTCCATTCAGCATTCTCTAAACTCTGAACAGTCTCTCTTTCCCAGACACTGAAAAACACGCCCACGGCACGATGCTGCCTTGGTTTTTACTCTCATAAGCATTGTCAGTTGTAAGACCTTATATAGACAAGGGTGTATCCAGGGGTGGGATTCAAATTTTTAAGAACAAAATACCTCTATATAATGCCCCTAGTAGATGCCCACATAATGCTCCTCTCCTCTTTCCAACAGTGCCCCCATAATCTGCCAGTACAAGATTCCCCCTTAGTGTCCCCCAGAATGTGCAAGTATAAATGTTCCTTCTTATTATATAGGCATAATGTGCCTATATACACTCACCGGCCACTTTATTAGGTACACCATGCTAGTAACGGGTTGGACCCCCTTTTGCCTTCAGAACTGCCTCAATTCTTCGTGGCATAGATTCAACAAGGTGCTGGAAGCATTCCTCAGAGATTTTGGTCCATATTGACATGATGGCATCACACAGTTGCCGCAGATTTGTCAGCTGCACATCCATGATGCGAATCTCCCGTTCCACCACATCCCAAAGATGCTCTATTGGATTGAGATCTGGTGACTGTGGAGGCCATTTGAGTACAGTGAACTCATTGTCATGTTCAAGAAACCAGTCTGAGATGATTCCAGCTTTATGACATGGCGCATTATCCTGCTGAAAGTAGCCATCAGATGTTGGGTACATTGTGGTCATAAAGGGATGGACATGGTCAGCAACAATACTCAGGTAGGCTGTGGCGTTGCAACGATGCTCAATTGGTACCAAGGGGCCCAAAGAGTGCCAAGAAAATATTCCCCACACCATGACACCACCACCACCAGCTTGAACCGTTGATACAAGGCAGGATGGATCCATGCTTTCATGTTGTTGATGCCAAATTCTGACCCTACCATCCGAATGTCGCAGCAGAAATCGAGACTCATCAGACCAGGCAACGTTTTTTCCAATCTTCTACTGTCCAATTTCGATGAGCTTGTGCAAATTGTAGCCTCAGTTTCCTGTTCTTAGCTGAAAGGAGTGGCACCCGGTGTGGTCTTCTGCTGCTGTAGCCCATCTGCCTCAAAGTTCGACGTACTGTGCGTTCAGAGATGCTCTTCTGCCTACCTTGGTTGTAACGGGTGGCAATTTGAGTCACTGTTGCCTTTCTATCAGCTCGAACCAGTCTGCCCATTCTCCTCTGACCTCTGGCAATCAACAAGGCATTTCCGCCCACAGAACTGCCGCTCACTGGATGTTTTTTCTTTTTCGGACCATTCTCTGTAAACCCTAGAGATGGTTGTGCGTGAAAATCCCAGTAGATCAGCAGTTTCTGAAATACTCAGACCAGCCCTTCTGGCACCAACAACCATGCCACGTTCAAAGGCACTCAAATCACCTTTCTTCCCCATACTGAGATTGTCTTGACCATGTCTACATGCCTAAATGCACTGAGTTGCCGCCATGTGATTGGCTGATTAGAAATTAAGTGTTAACGAGCAGTTGGACAGGTGTACCTAATAAAGTGGCCGGTGAGTGTAATATGCCCCCATAGTGTTCTTCCCCCCTCCAGCACCATAGTGTGCACATAATGTGCCAGTTTAAGATGCCCCCACAGTGTCCGCTATGACGTGCCAGTATAAATGCCCCCATAGTGTTCACCATAATGTGCCAGTAATACCCCCATGATGTGCCAGCAACGCCCCAAGTAGAGGCCCCCATAGTGGACCCCATACGCCAGCAATGCCCCCCAGTTCACTGTCCCTCAGACCGTTGGACTATAAAAAAAACTATGAACAAATCCCTATGCACACTGCACATATCTTATTTTTAAGTAAAAAAACGGGAACAAATACAATACACTGTGCCCTCATTAGACCTCAGATCAGCCCACTGTGCCCCCATTAGACCTTAGATCAGCCCACTGTGGCCCCATCAGACCTTAGATCAGCCCACTGTGGCCCCATCAGACCTTAGATCAGCCCATTGTGCCCCCATCAGACCTTAGATCAGCCCATTGTGTCCCCATCAGACCTCAGATCAGCCCATTGTGCCCCCATCAGACCTCAGATCAGCCCATTGTGCCCCCATCAGACCTCAGATCAGCCCATTGTGCCCCCATCAGACCTCAGATCAGACCATTGTGCCCCCATCAGACCTCAGATCAGACCATTGTGCCCCCATCAGACCTCAGATCAGACCATTGTGCCCCCATCAGACCTCAGATCAGACCATTGTGCCCCCATCAGACCTCAGATCAGCCCATTGTGCCCCCATCAGACCTCAGATCAGCCCATTGTGCCCCCATCAGACCTCAGATCAGCCCACTGTGCCACCATCAGACCTCAGATCAGCCCATTGTGCCACCATCAGACCTCATATCAGCCCACTGTGCCCCCATCAGACCTCATACCAGCCAACTGTGCCCCCATTAGACCTCAGATCAGCCCATTGTGCCCCCATCAGACCTCAGATCAGCTCACTGTGCCCCCATTAGACATCAGATCAGCCCATTGTGCCCCCATCAGACCTCAGATCAGCCCACTGTGCCACCATCAGACCTCAGATCAGCCCATTGTGCCCCCATCAGACCTCAGATCAGCCCATTGTGCCCCCATCAGACCTCAGATCAGCCCACTGTGCCCCATCAGACCTAAGATCAGCCCATTGTGCCCCCATCAGACCTCAGACCAGCCCATTGTGCACCATCAGACCTCAGATCAGCCCATTGTGCCCCCATCAGACCTCAGATCAGCCCACTGTGCCACCCTTAGACCTCAGATCAGCCCATTGTGCCACCATCAGACCTCAGATCAGCCCACTGTGCCCCATCAGACCTCAGATCAGCCCACTGTGCCCCCATCAGACCTCAGACCAGCCCATTGTGCCCCATCAGACCTCAGATCAGCCCATTGTGTCCCCATCAGACCTCAGATCAGCCCATTGTGACCCCATCAAACCTCAGATCAGCCCACTGTGCACCCATCAGACCACAGACCAGCCCATTGTGCCCCCATCAGACCTCAGATCAGCCCATTGTGCCCCCATCAGACCTCAGATCAGCCCATTGTGCCCCCATTAGACCTCATATCAGCCCAGTGTGCCCCCATCAGACCTCAGATCAGCCCATTGTGCCCCCATCAGACCTCAGATCAGCCCACTGTGCCTCCATCAGACCTCAGATCAGCCCAGTGTGCCCCCATCAGATTAAATAAAAAACTGTCTTAAAAAAACTGTCCGCTCCAGGTCCGGTGTTCCTCTACTCTTCCCGCGCTGCACTGTCACCTGAATGCGTGCAGCATTAGGTCAGAGTGCGCGCACTACGTCTTGACACTGTACTGTCAGGCTAGTGCAGCGTGGGTAGGAAAAGCAGGAGATGAGTGCTTCCATTGTGGAATTGGGAGATGAGCGCTCCACAATGGAAGCTCATCTCCTGCTGCCGCACCGGATCGGGATTCAGCCGGTAACCCGGTTCTCCGATCCGGCTGTAATTTTAACAACCGGATCTGGAGTACCGGAGGGAACTGGCTGAATCCCATGACTGGGTGTATCTTTCCAAGTCATATGCAACTTCTCACTGAATTTATCACAGGTGAACTACAATCAAAGATGACCAAGAGAAATGGGAGGCCCCCAGAGCTAAATATCAAGTGTTATATTAAAGGGTCTGAATACTTATGTCCATGCGAAAATTTCCTTTTTAATACATTTCCAAACATTTCTCAAATTCTGTTCTCATTTTCTCATTAAGGGGGATTGAGCACAGAATGATGGGGGAAAACCTGAATTTTATATTTTTTTAGCACAAGGCTGCATAATAATAAAGTGAAAAAAGTGAAATGGTCTGAAGATTTTACGAATACACTGTAATTATTGGTTATATGATATAGAAGAGATTTTCAACTGAGATGTATAAAACACATAATAAATGTGGAGCAAAGCATGTACACCTGTACTTTTGGCACAAATTACTTTTGGCACTCAGTGGAGTGGTTTCATGACATTGTATATCTATTTTAAAGTATTATTGTGTAGCATACGTTTTTATATGCTATTGTGATGAATTTATAATTGGGGATGCAGTATAGCAACATAGCATAATTGATGTTAAATCAGTATTATTCAGCCATATAAGGTCAACTTTCATAATAATCGGAGGCCTCTGGAGAGCCAGTGTGCTTTCATAAATATTCATTGAGGTTTTTCTGTACAGGAACCATCCAGTGCGCCTTAAACCTCATTAAAATACTAAATACTAAAGGTGAGCTGCTCCAATTTTTTACATTTTCATCCAGTTACTGAGAAGCAAATGCAAAAACTAATAAGCAATTAAATTGAATAGAAAATTAGCAGTATATAATATAAGTATATCAAACATAGTTACTAATAACTACACTCTACTGCTTTAAAGGCTATGGACACCTTTGGTGTACTTTGTCGTTACTTTATTGTACTTATTTTGAGCTAAAAAGTGTTCTTTATTCTTTGTTAAAGAGAATCTGTCATCAGTGAGGGATCAGGGAGGCCCGGGAGCTCATGAATATCAGGACTCCATAGCTTGTGCACTGTATTGAGTGGACTCCAGAAAATGACTGGATCAGTACAAGAAAGTTACCCACCATTTTCATCAGGGTCTCTGTCACTAGTTTATGTTGCCCTCAGATGTGGTGTATATGTGGTGATAGATTCTCCTTAATAAAGAGAACCTGGAAAGTTGCTTTTAAAAACAAAATAAGCACAATGTAACAATAAAAAATTGTGCCCAAAGATGTCCATAGTGTCTAACTGCTGATTTATAGATGACTAATTTATGTTTTGGATGTAATAGCTTACACAACTCTGGAATGAACTATTCTTTGTGCATGATTTAGAACCATAAATACTGTAGAACGTACAAGAAACATGCTTATGTTACATAACCAGTCAAAATATAAGACATGAAAATATTCCAGACATGATAATTTTTAAAATTTTCTAATATTATGACTAGAGTTCAGTAATTCGGCAGTTCGACGAAGTTCCCCAAGAAATTTGATTAGTTACAAACTAATTTGTCACAAATCGCTATAAATCAGGTATACCCAGGCCACTGTGCCTTGGGGTACAGCCACGTGGAGCGCTGCGCTGCGGGTGAGTTGCGGCCATGCTGCTGTGAAGAACCATACAGCCAATTAGCCCGAAGCTGCCTTTCATATAATAATGAAGACCATACTATATAGTTGGTCTTCATTGTTAATGGCCGCACAACACCCTTGTTGCTGGTATGGGGCTTGGCTGGTTAGGTGGCACAATATGCTGGCATACCCACTTCTCCTATCTCAGCGCTCTCCTGCCCTACAGGCGGGAGCCCTTCTTCTGCCATATGCTTTTCCTTCCTTTCCACATCATCTAATATCAATGAGAATATGTCATCTGGAACATCCAGCTCCTCTCTCTCTGCATCTTGCTGATTTTTCTAGGAAATCAAGCCAGCAAAAGATGAAGATGGTCATCACCAAGACCTGGGGTGCAGACTGGATGGTATTGGTTGGCACACTGGGCACTGGAATAATAAAGGCTTCCATCTTATTAGTATTGACTCCTTCTATTAATCGTTTTAAACAATACTGTCCCTATCGCATGAGCACTTGCCACATCTCTCCACAGCCCTATAAAACCCATCCCGTGCAGGATGAGGGTTTTTATAGGGCTGTGACACCACAGGGATGGCTAGCTGCAGATTGGCTGGCTGCAGGGCATTATGGATGATTTTGCATTCCCAGGCTTGTCTCCTCTACACTTCGTTTCACTTTTTTCCTCAGGATAGGTCATCAATATGTGATCAGTGGGGATCTGACTCCTAATGCCACATTTAGAAATAAAATCAAGCCCCTAAAACAAAAGTAAATCTAAAAATACTCCCCAGTATAGATATTACTGTTACATGCTAGCTATGGTGACCCTTGGTGTTTCTTTGTTTTCAGCTCAGAACGTCCTCCTTATGTATACAGTGATGATGAGAAGGCGTTGCTTCATATTGACTGGTCTGTACAACAGCAAGAATTATTTCCCCTACTGTCCATCAGCATTTGACACATCAGATGGAAGTTATGAGAGGAAATCAAGGGAACATTTTTGTTTCTATCCAAAACCTCAACTGCAGTCTCTGCAAAACTGCAAGAAAAAGTATGTTTATTTAATACAATTTTGATGCAATTTTAATTTGGGGTGCAGGTATGGTGCATTTCATTGTACCCTGCAGAAAGGGGTGGCTGCTCAGTATTACAATTTCACATGTAAATTGTTACATGATTACACGTAGTGTGCCACACTGACTAGCAGCCATTAGTCATGGCCATGCTTTTAAATCAGACGAGATACCCAGCACCTTCCAAATACACAGCACAATGTGCTGACATGCAGTAGCCCGCCAATATCACAAGGACATACAGTAAGACTGAAAATGTTCTAAACATAAAGTATCATTTGATATATTGGCCAAAAT
This sequence comes from Rhinella marina, assembly GCA_900303285.1. NCBI lineage: Eukaryota > Metazoa > Chordata > Amphibia > Anura > Bufonidae > Rhinella > Rhinella marina. Next base: position 10,829 of record ONZH01008194.1, read on the forward strand.
ATAGAAGCTTGTAACCTCTGTTAAATGTCCACATTGTATTGCCCTACAATTATATTACAAAAAATCACAGCACAGAAGGATGAATTCAATTGACATCAACTGGCAAGACCATGTTCTAGGGTCAGAATAGCTTCAGGGCAGGTTAATTATAATGGGCAGGGCCAATAGGCTACTAGCAAGCATGGTGCACTACACATAATCACGTTACTGGGACAATTACTAAGCACCCCCCCCCCCTCACTCCTGGATGGTGGCAGAATATCAGTATTTTATACCAGTACAACCATCTTCATAAGATCCTGTGACATGACTTCCTTATCCTGGAAATTGGGTTTTAATAGCTGCCCTTCAACTATTGTGAACTACCTTATCCGGTGATTCAATATCTTTTATTATGTACATTATGCTTGTACATAATACAGTAATATGGCATTGAAACAAGATGGCCCTGGGCTTCCTTCAAGGAACTAGAGCTGCCACGCCCAAATCACACCTCCTTTTCCTACAACCTCAGAAAAGTGGTGTAAGTGGGGAAAAGTCGCAGGTTCCAACGCAAATCCCCTTTTCCGACCAAATCGGTGACAAAAGTACGCCAAAAAGTGTTGTACTTCTCATCATAAATGACCCCCATAATTTGTACCGTTTGTGTTGGTTTCACAGTTTATCTGTAATATGTCCCTGATTTATGGATAAGTTGTCCAAAAACAAGAAAAAGTCACTTTGGCCAATCTGAACATGGTGATCACAATAACCAAGTATAATATGGAAATGTGGGGGAGAAATTAATGGCTTCTAGAGGGTTAGAAGAGGGTTAGAAGTCCACAATAATATAAATCTTGTGATTATTTATGGGCATGCCATGGGCACCTAATACAGGATAGACAAGAGTTCATTAACACATATAGGAGTGGGAAAGTGGGCAATGCTCAAAGGTGCCATGGGGAAGGAGGATGATAAAGCATTGGGCAGTTTTACAGACTCTCCAGATGAGGAGCAGAGGACCCTCAAAGTTTGAAAGAACAGGTTGAATTTGTACAATTTTAAAGAGGACCTTTCATGGTTTTACATTATAGTAGGTAAATACCTTTACTTGCAGGGCACCCCCCGCTGATGCTGCCACGCCCAGGTTTTTCAAAATAGCGCTCCTGCGCCCCGCTCTGCCCCCCTGTATTTTTCGCGCTCAGTATGCTAATACTGAGCATCGGTACAGGGAGGAGGAGACGCCCGGGTTTCTCAATGGGCGTCTCCTTCTCCCTAGCTGTGCTGCGATCCAATCACATCGGAGAACGTCACAGCCAAGGAGTTTTTTTCTCCCTGGCTGTGACGCTCTCTGATGTAATTGGATCGCGGCACAGCCAGGGAGAAGGAGACACCTTGTACCGATGTTCAGTATTAGCATACTGAGCGCGAAAAATACAGGGGGGGAGAGCGGGGCGCAGGAGGTTTGAAAACTGCAAGTAAAGGTATTTACCTACTATAATGTAAAACCATGAAAGGTCCTCTTTAAGCAAACATTCTGTAATTTAATCCAGCATTTTAGGAAATATTGGGGCAGATGTATTCATGAAAATGCACAAGAATTTTGGCACAAATTCAGACATAATTCTTGTCCAAATGCCATGCACCACATTTACTGTCTACATTTTGCATCGCACTCTACAAGGGGGCATGGCTTAATCCCAGTCTACACAGTTTAAGGCTGAATTTAGATCTGCTGTGGTCAAATTCTGGTATTCTGTTCCAGCATGGAAACAGAATACAGAAATCTTCAGACCTGTAATATGCCAGACACCGCCATAGCCCAATGGGCACCATTGTTTCTGACAATCTGCCAGATAAAATACTGCCGCATGCTGCAGATGTGATTTTAGTCTAAGGATACACAAAGTGTATCAATTCATCCAGGATCAGGCACAGTGATATATCTAGCACATCTTTAGACTGTCTAGCCTAAGTTTACATGTGCACATCATTTTCTGGTCTCAGGGCCACATTGTCATATTGAACCACCAAGTGCTGCAATAAAACGTATGTGTGTCATAAATGACTAATAAGTGGAGGTTTCACTTCCAGGACTTCCTACCTAACAGGAGAAGGGGGATCCCTACTTCCTCAATCAGTAGTCCAGAAAGGAGGACATCATGCATGCATGCGGATCTCTCTATTGTAGATTATGGGGGTCATTTATTATCATATCTGGAGCAGATTGCGGTGCAAAGGTTAATTGTGCCACAATCTCCGACTTTTTCCTACTCATACCAGATCTAAAAAAGAGGACATGGTGTGGGCAGGTAAGGGGTGGGCTGGCAGGCCCATCTCATTTACAATTTTGTAAGCCTGTTTTAGGCGCCTCTACATAACTTAGGCAAAGTCACCGCCAGCGCAAAGAGGTATTAAGACCGACTTCTAAAATGCCGTTCTTAATAAATGACCCCCTATGAGTTTTGTTATCACATCCTTGTGCTTCACAACTCCCATAAACTACAATGGAAAGAGCCACAGGCATCGAAAGTTACCTCTCTGACACATATACTCTTTCCAGGAGTGCCATTCTCCACTCTTTATATATGGGAACCCAGATATAGTACACATTGTACCATTCGTACTTCTTGTCCCTTCCTACACCTGAGGTATGTGCAGCTCCTTTTCTTTTTGACATGGAAACTATGTGTGATGCGTGAGTCACCACATACAAACCACACGCCACCACACGCATTTCAGTATCTGGATGGTTAGAGCAGTATAAAATGACATTGAAGGCCATATGTGACCCTTGTGCACCCCTGGTCTAAATCTTAGACACTATTACTAAATGTGTCCCATTGTATATATTACGCTTGACCCTACAATTCTAAAAGTTGTCATGTTTCTCAACCGTGATCTTACTGTAAGCTTTTCCTACAAACATGTTTATGTATACCTTTTGTTTTATTAAAGTGTAACTTTCATGTTTTCATCAAAAGATCTATTTTAGCTATGATGAGCGAATCATGCAAAATTTTATTCGCCGAACATTCGCCGAACTTTTCCTAAGATTCATATATTCGATGAATAGATTCGTTGAATTTGCGTACAAAATATAGGTAATTATATGGCTTATAGCGAACATTCGCGCACTAATAACGAATGTTCAGCTATCTTTGAACACATATGCATAAGCGTACAAAGTGTGTATGAAAATGACGGGCTTTGCTGGAGAGGAATGGTGGAGCAGGAGGAACGCTCTGAGTCTGACCCCTGGCTACATATGGATACTGTATCAGCAGATGACAGCAGATCATCCGGCTGAGACTGAGATGAGCGTGCCATTCACTCCACTATGTCATCCACTTTCTTCTCCACTACAATTTTGCGCCTTGGTGGGTTAGCCTGGTGGAACAATGGCCAAGTATTGCGAATACTACTAGTAGATGCTCCGGCTACGGGTCTTTGGCACTGCTGCCCTGTGCCACCTTCTCCTTTTTTTTAGAACTCGAGATCTGGCTGGAACTGGACCCCTTTTGCTTATCCATTCCATACATTTTTCAATTCACTCTGTGGCTCTGCAGCTCGTCTTTGTCCCTGTATCTCCCTGTCTCTCTCCCTATCTCTCCCTGTCTCTCTCTCCCTGCCTGATTAATTACTAGTCCTGAACTGGCCCTGCACTTGCCCTGCAGTATCCCTGATATGTGTAATATGCATTCCCAGAGCAATTATACCCCAATTTTCACAAAACAGGTCTCAGAGTCTCAGAACTTCACACACAGTGCTTCTGCTTGTCTCAGCAGTCGCAGCAGAAGTGATGCGTCACTGGCTTACCGAGCCTGAGACAATCAGAGCAAGCCCTGCCCACTAGGTCAGGTGACCGCTTTCTTCCTGGGCTTTTGCACACGATAAACGAACTAACAGTAAAATTTCGCTAATGAATTTAATTCGTACGCAACAGTAACTTATACGTAGCAATAGCGTATAATTTATAGGACAAACTACGTAGCGAATGCGTAGAAAGCCAAAGCGAATCACCTAATATTTGGATTTGCTTCGCAGCTAAAAATTTCCAAGATTCGATACGAATCAACGAATCGGCGAATAGATTCGCTCATCTCTAATTTTAGCATATGTTACTGCTGGTGGAGCTTTATGCATAAAGCAATCTTTAGATTCTTTCCATACCACTATTTTACTTGAGTTTTTCCCTTAGTTATGGCTGTTTTAACCTCTACAATATGAGGATCTTCTCAAGATGGCTCCTCTGCCAGTTCTCTGAGGCCAAAACTGCCTTCCTTCACTTCATATGCACACTGTAGCCAGCAGCTCCCTGCCAGCCAATCAGATTGCATTACTGAGAGACACGTCTCTTCACTCTGAAGCCTAATGCAGTCTGGAGGACCGCCCCTCTGTCTTCTGTTTAAACTAAAGGGAAGACATACCAGCCCTAGCAACGGTCTTTTAAGGGATAAGTAGAAAGGGACAGGGGACATTAATGAAAGCTGTTATTATAAGGTAATTACAGATCTTTTGACAATCATTGACAGACTATCTCAGGTATACATGCCTAGCTCTAATAAACTAGCAAATAAAAAAAAATATAACAGTTACACTTTAAATACCACAGTCTGCTATATTATACTGGGAAATCTGCAAAGGTAGAGTATGAAAATTCAGAACACGTATCTCTTAAATAATTGTGTTCCTTGAGAAAAAAAAATTTGAATATCAAGTCTGAGCCAACTTGTTGACTGTAGGAAGTGAGACAGACAAAATGTATCACCAAATCAGACAAATGTAGTTAGGCAGGCCATGAGCAGGACATTCATGACCCAGGCAAGCCGGAATCACCACTTTTGTTCTTTTTTATATTATATTGTAAGTATCTGGCTATTATTTCCTAGGTTTTGCACTACTGTTATCAGGAATGATATATAACATCCATACCAGGGGTCGATTAGGATAGAGGAAATGTTTGAGAGCCCAACCTTGTGCAGAGCTCAACATTTGCTGCATATGTTACTATATTTGCTAACTCTCAGTCAAACTTTCCCTTAAACACAAAGGGAAAGATTTATCAAGTCTGCTACACCAGTTTCCTGGCATAAAAATGTTGCAAGCGATGCCCACATACAACATTTAGTGCACATTTTTGTAAAATTTGGCCACATTTTGTGACATTTGGTGAGCCTCACCACTTTTAGAAGTAGAGTGAAAAGTAGGTCAAGATTTCAGATTAGAACACCTTTATGATGTGCCACTTTTTAAAAAGTCCCAAAAAGTCCCAAAAAGTCCCAAAAAGTTCTTACAGACATAAACATACACCATATTGCACTTGCACCAAATTTATTATTACTGTGCACCATTTCATACATTTGGCTCAACCTCACAAAGCAAAGAAAGTGAGAATTAGTTTTATAAGGGGTCTTGTGAGGGGCCCCTTATAAAACTAATTCTCACTTTCATGGGAAGGTCATATCATGGCAATGTACATCAAGTTGTCTGTGTCTGTAACTGAAGCAGTTTGAGCAAAAAAAGAGGCATCACGGGTGCTGAAATAATATAAACGTTTTATAAGCCATGGTGGATCATTTAGATATACCCCTGCCGCAAATCATTACAAGTATAATTTAGGTTATAAATTGAGAGTCAATTAGATATAACACAATTAATATGCTGAATGTCTTTTCTAAGATAATTAGTAAATGTTATTTTTTGATGACTAAAGCCAGTATGAGAAATAGAGAAGATTAATGAACTTAATCACTTGTAGCACCACAATGTGCTGTACTGAGCACCAAGTACCCATTATGCCCTCATTGCTGCTCAACCGAATCATCAAGTATGTATCTGACCTTACATATTAATATGAAGGAGAATTTCCAGTGTTCTTTATGCAGACCAGGGCTGGTTGTGCTAAAGATTACTAAGAACTTCTCTATACCTATGGCCTGTGCATAATGGTATTGAATTATCAAAGAAAAGCCTTTGGGTCTTGGTCACCAACCATCCTACCGGTGATTGTGGGGGCATGAGGTATTTCCAGCATCCTGACACACTGTAGTTGTTCCCTCCCGATTACCTGTAGGAAGGCAGATATGTTCATAATTACTGAAGAGGTGACTGACCTCAGTTTTGGCTGAGCGGGCATTTCTAGCCATTTCCTGTGTGTTGAGCTGAGACCAGCAAGTAGAGAGCAGCAAGAACCAGCGTAACAATGGGATTGTGGCGAAGGCTTTGTGTGATCGGTGAGGTGAGTAATGCCTTTTTTTAATTCTTAAACCTTTCTGTCTCTTTTCAGGAGTGTGGTTGCTGCCTAGTATTCCAATTGCGCGAAAATACTTGGCCAGATTTACTAATCCTATAGATAGCTGTCTAGACCAACACCAGATTTATCACAGGGGCTCAGGCTGGATGATAAATGTGGTGCAGGAATAGACACTTTTGTCTAGCTCTTTACCAACGATTGGTTGGCTTACTTTAAGACAGAATCTTATGCCTGAATTGTGGCAAAGTTTTGGTGCAAAAGGTTGCACCCTTTCCTATGAAGTCCTAGGAAGTCACGCCTCTAAGCCCCACCACCACAGCCCCATCACTTTTTAGTGAGTCAAAAAATGAAGAAAACCTACTTGCACCAAATTGTGCAAAAATTGCACAAATTTGTGCCACCTTTTCGACAGACACATTTGTAAATCTGGGCCAATGTTTTGTTTTGTGCCAGTAAAATGAAGTACACTCTAAGGGTGAAGCCACAAGATTCTTGAAACAGTTTTGGAAGCCAAAATTTGTGACCTATTTACAAAACAAAAGTTCCAGCCAGAAGTTGGAAAACATGATAGGCTGCATTTACCATTTTGCTGTATGAGGACCAGCATTTTTTTTATGATGACCTTGCTCTAGGAATTAAAAATTATTTTTATACCCTGCATTGTAACACATTTTCAGTAATAACTAGCAAATAGTCTTCACCACTTCCTACCACCTAGTAATAGTGATCACGTTTATGTGTGTAGTACACGTAGAGGATGTAACTGGCAGAGAGGCAAGAGGAATGAGTCAAATGCAGATGAGTTTTTGGCATAGAGAAAAAGATAATTATTTGACAATAGGTTATGTGTAATGTGGCTTAAAATATCCCTTCATTGCCCCAAAGCATTGATCTTTTTCTCATTTTTAGGAGCTTCTGCTGAATGATTGACAGCGTTCTCCACTACACCACTACATGTGATGTACAGAGATGTGTTTGTTTTGTATAATCTGGCCTGCCGTTGATTCACAAGGATCTGCTACACTCATTGTTTAGTTGTTTGGGACTGATTCATTACTGTGGTGGATTGCAGAATTTGCAAGGTGAGCACAGTGAATCTCTTAAAGCACTGAATATACATAGACTTAGATAGACTATATCTAAGACTATATCTACATAGACTATATATATATATATATATATATATATATATATATATATATATATATATATATATCTTTTGCATCCACATCTGGTATTAAAAAAGCACTATGTGGCTCTTCAAACAGTAGGACTGGGTGTCCGACCCCAACTGATCTGATATTGATGACCTGTCCTGAGGATATGTCATCAATATTAAAATCACGGAAAACCCCTTTAAGTAAAAAAAGCTATCCCAAACAACCTAGCTTATGTGAAAAAATAATTGCCTCCCCCCATGAATTAATTGCGATTAGTTTTTGAAAAGCTGAGTTTAATTTCACTACCACACCCAGGCTTGATTACAGCCAGACCTGTAGAATCAAGAAATCACTTAAATAAAACCCGTCTGACAACATGAAGTAGGCTAAAATATCTCAAAAAGCAACACATCATGCCTTCATCTGAAGAAATTCAAGAACAGATGAGAAAGAAAGTCATTGACATCTATCAGTCTGGAAAAGGTTACAAGGCCTTGGCATTCCAACAAACCACTGTGAGAGCCATTATTCACAAATGGAGAAAACATGGAAAGGTGGTAAACCTTCCCAAGAGTGGCCAGCCTACCAAAAGTACTCCAAGAGCACATTGATGACTCACCCAGGAGCTTACAAAAGAACCCAGAACAACATCTGAAGCACAGCAGGCCTCACTTGCCTCAGTTAAGGTCAGTGTTCCTGATTCAACAATAAGAAAGAGACTGGGAAAAGGGGCATCCATGGGAGAGTTCCAAGGCGAAAACCACTGCTGACCAAAAAGAACACAAAGGCCCGTCTTACATTTGCCAAAAAAATCTTGATAATCCCCAAGTCTTTTGGGAAAATATTCTGTGGACTGACGAGACAAAATTGGAACTTTTTGAAAGGTGTGCAATAACATCTGGCATAAGACTAACACAGCATTTCAGAAAAAGAACATCATACTGACAGTCCAATATAGTGGTGGTAAGTGTGATGGTCTGGGGCTGCTTTACTACTTGGAGTGAACCTGGAGTACTTGCTGTAATTGTTGGGATTTCTCTATCAGAGAATCCTGAAGGAGAATGTCCAGCCATCAGTTTATGACCTTAAGTACTTGGGTTCTGCAGCAGAACAATGATTCGAAGCACACCAGCAAGTCCACCTCTGAATGGATGAAAAAAACAAAAACAAAATGAAGGTTTTGGAGTGGCCTAGTTAAATAAATCCGATTGAGATGCTGTAACATGACCTTAAACAGTCCGTTCATGCTTGAAAACCCTCCAGTGTGGCTGAAGTAAAACAATTGCCCAAATAAGAATGGGGCAAAATTCCTCCACGAAGATGTTAAAGACTCATTGCCAGTTACAGCAAATGCTAGATTGGCAGTTGTTGCCGCCAAGGGTGGCACGACCAGTTATTAGGTTTAGTAGGGAATTACTTTTTCACATAGGCCAGGTTAGTTTGGATAGTTTTTTTCACTTAATAAATGAAATCATCATTTCAAAACAGCATTTTTTTGTATTTAGTTATCTTTGTCAGATATTCAAATTCTCTAGAATCTGAAACATTTAAGTATGACAAATGTGCAAAAACAAAAGAAACCTGTAAAGGGGCAAATACTTTTTCGTAGCACTGCATATAAATAAAAATAACTAAAACAGCGAAAGAATATAAAAGTATACAGTAACTTAAATCATTCTGTACAAAAAGTATAGCGCAATAAAAGAACCATAAATATTCCAGAATGTATCCATATGGCAGCTAGTGGTAGGAGATCTACTAATACATCAGCCTATGGGCATATCTACATAAATTGTATTCTTTGCAGGCTTCATTTTGAAGGATCAGAATACTAGTCTTGTTAGTCGTGTCAATGAACTTGCATCTACTCCTTTACCTTAAAAACATGAGTCTGCTTTCCTTTCAGATTTAGGGTCCTGGGGCTACATAAAAGGCAGTTTTTCAGTTGCCATGGTGATAACAGGGCTATCTAAAATCCTAGGACATTATAACAGAGACAAATAATCAATCTTGCTTTTGAACACTACTTGAGAAGTGTGCCCTCATGGAGAGACACATGGGCTGGAAATAAATAAGAGCGGGGATTATTTAGCCTCTTTATTTAGTATGTCTGTAGTCTACAATGACTTAGTAATAACAGCGTTTTGTGCTATAGTAAGCATTTTTAATGCAGCAACAACTCGTGGGATTGTCATATTACAGATGAAATAAAGGCAATTGAATACTAGAATTTTGGATCACTATCAAAACGAAGTCTCCAGCATGTAGTTAGTAGCGGTGAGGAATATTTATATGGACATTATTGAGTTTTACCACAAAATAAGTTTATGTTCTGCTGCACCCTTGACAAATAAAAATGAAAAGTACAGATGACTTGGGGATATTTAGTTTGGCATGCTATCACAACGAGCTTTCATTATCCATTTCATATTCTTGCTAGGTTAGAATAGATGTGGTTTCTTGTTTCCAGCGGGACATTTCCATTCTACACAGACTTTTTTGTTTGTATAAAAATATTCTCTTTATTCCAGCCAGCAGGACTCCTAAGCCTATGTGTATGCAGTATGCTTCAGTACGACATACCCCAGGTAGGATGGAGTAGCTAGCTTTAAAGGGCTTGTATAGCTTTTACTAAGTCCTAAAGAGTCCAACACTCCAGTCCATATCTATGCTGTTTGGGTGTAGCTCCATCGCTAGAAGTCAACACCAGAACTTTACAATGCCGTCAACCTTGTAGTGGAGGGAACTTATTACTACAGTGCCGCTCCTACTGACCTCAATTCTCTTGCTTCTCTCTTGTCACAAAGGCTTTACAGTGCCCAAATAATAGTAATAATAGTACCAGATGGTGCCTGCATTATAGTACTAAAAATACTTAAAGGCTATGTACACCTTTGGAGGCAATTTTTGTTTATGATTGCATTTTACTCATTTTTGGCTAAAAATTTTTTTTTCAATTGGCCTTTATTAAAAATATTGAGCCATTATGTCACAAAGGTTCACCTGTTTTTCTAACTATGTGGCTGGTTTTTTCACTTTGTGCTGGTCATCTAATAACCCTTATCTCTAAAGTACAAAGAGGTCATAAACACTTATTTAAGCCACATTCTTATCAGTAAGATAAGGATTAAGCTTTAATGAGTGTTTATAATGTCAGAGCAGAGATAAGGAGCCATCAGCACCTCAAATGACAGAAAAGACATAAAATCCAAAGGGTGCTACTAGAGCATCTCAGGTATGTACAAAAAAAAGGATTCCATATTTTTTAATAAAGACAAATTGAAAAATGATTTTTAGCTCAAAATGAGTACAAGGCAATAATAAAAAAATGCCCCCAAAAGCTGTACATAGCCTTTAAATACCGGCCATATGCATAATAAAAAATACTTGTGCCTGCCTATATACAGTGGTTGACTTAACCACCACACAAACCAAGCAAATGCATGGGGCTCCAGAGATAAAAGGGTACCCTACTGGCCATAAGTTGTTGGCAGAAGAAAAGTAAACCAGGGGTCGACATACCATCTGTTTAGCTTCACAGGGGCTAAGGGTGGAAAGGGGGCCCTTCCCAGCTGTAGACCAGAAGCAGACATACCCAGGCTATACTGCTAAGCTGGGAGTGTGGCTTAGAAGGCCGAAAGGAGTGGTATTTAGTAGAGATGAGCGAACATGCTCGAAACGAGCACTGTACCGCTCGGCTCCCCTGCGCTCGCATGGGCGCGGGCAGCCGCTTACGTCCACCTGAGGAGGACTGAAGCGGCTGCCTGCGCCCATGCGAGCGCAGGGGAGCTGAGCGGTACAGTGCTCGTTTAGAGCACGTTCGCTCATCTCTAGTATTTAGCTATGCTTAGTTGTGTAACGGAGCAGAGCTTAGCTGTGTGACAAGGGGAGACCACAGACATGACTTTGCTTGGGGTCCCAGAAATGACAGTCTGCCCTATATAATATAATGGCCATGATGTGCAATAATTTTTCTTTTTTACTTTTTAACGTCAGTGCAAAGGGAATGATAATTAAGTTTTCTATCCAAGTAATCAGTGCGTTTGATTGGACTCCTGTATATCAAAAAAATATAAAATGCGTTCAGTTTCACATAGCCATATACAGATTCATAATTAGTCTTCAGTTCTGCAGCTATAGATGGATCATTGCGTACCCATTAGACTGGTGTCACACAGATTTTTTTTCTGGCATTTTGAAGGGTTTTGTGGTTTTTTTGTCACCATTTTTTTCCTCTTTTTTTTCCGTAATATACTTTAACTACTGAAATCATACATTTCTATTAGAAAGTAGCTGTAAAGTGTGCAGTGCCCAGGAGCCAGGAGCACTTAGAAATTGGACATTTGTATATTTCCCCTATGCAAAGTTAAAAACTTCTTACTTTATTTGACCTACAAGGGTTAACGTGCACATTTTATTACTGTGTAACTGCATTTTGTATATGTTTTGATATATACTCTGTTCATTATCACTGTACTTAAATGGCTCTGTGGAAAGGGTTAAATGAATATTGAGAGACTGTTAGAGCTTGGATTATGGAGCTGGTAATTTTCCACTGCTACCATAAGAGAAAAACAGACTTGTTTACCACTATGTTTTGGAGGGAAAAACCCAGACTTGTTTACCACCAAAAATCAGACAGCCTGACCTTTTAACTGTCTGGTTTTAGCTGTTGTTATGTCTGAAAACTTGTTTGTGTCAGAAACACCTGCTGAGTCATTACCATTAACTGCAACATTGTATCTGTTTGTGCTGAGCTTCTCCACTCCACCCCTCCCACTAGAAGGTTCTAGTCTAGCAGACACAGTATATAAGGACAGCAGTCAGAGCCCTTAGTGTTGTTGCAGTTAGGGACCAGTGCTTGAAGAGGAGAATCTGACGGACTACTGAGGGACGAGAAGAAGACATGGACGGGGATACGCTGCCACAGACCCTGGATCATCAGCCTTGGACCAGGGTACCAGCCTTCTGAAGAGAAAGAGGGACAGCTAGCGCAGGCCTTTCCTCAGCACCAAACCCTTCTTCTGCCAGGGAGGAGATTGGAGAAGCCAGTCCTATGCCTTGCCTGTATTGTTTTGCACCTGAATTCCAGTAAAGAAGCACCCTGGTTTACTGCAGACCCTGACTCTCTGGACTTATTTCCCATTGGGGTGCACCACGCCTTAACAACCCTTCCGTAGAGCAGTAACACGTGGTGACACCTCGACGGTGTCCAGGGGACCCCAAACCCGGACACTGCAAGTGGCCTTAGCAACGCTCCTCTGTCTTCAGTTTACATAACTGTGGAGACTTGGTCATCATTGACTGTGTTATCTGAACAGAAGACAGAGGAGTGTTGCTAAGGCTCCAAACGGGCCACTTTAGAGATATTTTTCTAATACAAATGTACAATTTCAGTAATTAAAGTATATTACAAAAATGGTCAGTATCACTGCCCTACACATTTCAAAAATAAAAAAGAATGACAGTTACACTTTAAAATGCCTCACTAAATCAAGGATCCAAACTGCACGTGAAACAGCCCAAATGCTGATATCCTGCCCTATAAGAATTTGCTGTGTACATGAGCTCTAGATAAAAATTTAGGTGTAACATTAGCATAATGTTTAAGCAGAATGAAAGCAAAACAGTTTGCAGGCCTTGCATCAGACATTCTTTAAAAGTTATCATTCTTCATCTGAAAGGATTTGACAATGTGTAATTACTTTTTGGATCATAGTGTGATGAGGCTTTGTAGAATACCATCTACATCATCATGGCTTATTCATTCAGCCACTAAGGGAAATGACATGACCGTCCCATTTAACACATCGAGGAGGACTGATCATTGCAGGGATCTGCAGCTGTTGTAGTATCAATGGGATAGTGTTCTTCTTAGAATGTATGCTTCTAGAGAAAAATGTACTGTTCTTCCCCGATTATACTGGTTACACCCAGTAAAAAGCGACATCATGATAGTCACGAATGATGCATGAACAATAGGGCAAGGGAACGGAATATCTTTAATCCCATGATCTAATGATTATTACTGAATATTCTGAATATGAGATTGATGGGAAAAGTGTAAATTGAGAGTACTAACAAAGTAGAGTAATGTTCTAATTTTTGGTGGGTTTCCACATTCAGTTTTTTTTTTTTTAAATACAGTTTTAAAGGGGTTGTCTCACTTCAGCAAGTGGTGTTTATCATATAGAGAAAGTAATACCAGGTACTTACTAATGTATTGTTATTATCCATATTGCCTCCTGTGCTGGCTGGATTCATTGTTCACAGGTATAGAGGAACAAGTCATCTCTTTTTGAATCCACTCCTTGGTTTGCCTTCAAAAGCTGTAAAAATACTGAACATGGAACCCAGCCAATTTACAATATGAAAATATTAATCCTTGCCATTAATTAAAAATTCTTTAACGTGTTTGAGATGTGTCCTCCACTTAGTCCATCATGTTGTCGGTTTTGTACTTTATGTAACCAAATCTGTGACTGCAGCTACCGGTGATCTGCTATAGGAAGCATGCTTGTAAGTGTGTCAAGCAGATTGTAAACCCACCCATGGACCATGACTACCTGGCAAGGAAATGGAGAAAGTGCATGCTGAAAGTAGGTAATTGTTAGACTGGGAATGCGGCTATCTCTCCTGACTCTTGCAGTGGCTTACTGTATATAGGTAAGCCTTAAAAAAAGATAAGGCAGTTAAAGTCAAAAGTGCCCGCTTCTTATCTCCCCAGCATGTTGTAGGGGGAGAGTCAGGAGGCCCCCGTAGATATTAGATCAGGTCCCAATGAGATCAGTAGGTTTGGTCAACATCTTTTTAATGGCCAGCTTTAATTGCTGTGAGTGTTAGATTAGTTGTGGTTGAAAGGGTTATGCCAAGTTACGAGGGGCCTGAAAAGTTCATGGCCCGATCCAGAAGTAGCGACTGTTCGTCGTAGAAACTTAGAATAGGGGATATGTATCTGATCAGTGCGAGTCAAACCTCTGGGAGGGGGTCCCGTTCCTACCTACGAATGGAGTGGCAAGTTATGTAATCCTGCTGTTGCTCTTCTTTCTCTATGGAACTATCAGAGACAGCTGGGTGCAGCTGTTATATCAGTGGCCCATTCCCACCACTGTCCCACTACTTTGGGTGGGCATGAGCATTGTTCCACTCGCCCTGTGTCTGCAGCAGTTCTGATCCTTAGGCATCAGTTCTGTTCTGTGTGTCCTTTGGGGAAAGAGTATTATGATATTCTTCATTTAGCCTTACTTCATTCTGTAGAATTGCTAGGGTTTTAACTGGTTTGGTTCTGTGTGTAGCTGCTAGGCTGTTTCTAATGTGTTAATCAGTTTCCGCTATTTATGCCATGTAGTTTGTCCCATTCCCTGCCTGAGCAATAGGTTATCTAGCTTGCTAACTCCTGCAAAGGCGTGCTGTTCCATTGGTCTGCCTGTGTACAGAACTCTGCCTGTTTCCTGACTCTGAACCTCTGATACACGACCTGACCTCTATGTGATTATTGTATTTACCCTTTGCTGCCTGCCCTGACCTCAGACTTGTTTCACTGATTCGCACGAACTCTGCCTGCCCCTTGGCTTCTTACTGACTACAAGTTTGCCTGATCTCTCAGTGCCAAGCACTGTTGTGTCTGACCTTTTTGAGTCAGCTGTCAACCATAACAGTACTACTTCAGGAGGGGGGGGGGATTTGAACTAGTTCAGATTTAGTGGTACTGAGAGAGAAAATTGCCCTGAGAGAGGGCATGATTGAAGAAGGCTCCTACTAAATAGAGAGAGTTTAGGGATTTTCATGTTTAATAGTACATATCCCAATGGTTTAAATAAAAAATAATGATCTTATATTATTAAAGTTTTTTTTATCATGCTGAAATGTATTCATTGCGATGAATAAGGAGATTGAGAAAGTGAGGTGGATACTTATACCATTCCTCACCCTCACACAGATTGTAATTACCTCGCTGCCCAGCATCCACATCGCTCCTGATGCTGGCAGAGTGGCAGCTAAATCTCCCCGTCGCGCAGATGCAAACATCTGGTGACATGGGGAGGAGGGGGCAGCCAATAGCAGGACGCGATGGGAACAAGTCTCCCTAGCATCACGGATGACGCTAGGGAGGCTCGTTCTTGAGGCGGCCTGCTATTGGCTGATCCCCCTACCCACCCAGATGCCTGATGTTTTAATCCTCGCCGACATCAGAAGTGACGTGGGTGCCAGGGAGCAAGGTAAGTACAATCTGTGTAAGAGGCTCGGGCATTTGGGGGGCATTATAGGTCTTGGATAACCCCTTTAAAGCCACCAGAAAAGAAAGCAAAATCCTTTAAAAAGTAATTTAAGAAAAGTGAATAACAGAATGTTTCCAACATTCACATGTTCACATGGCTACAAAGGAACAGCTATATACAAATAAGTCATTTTAAACAGAAACCCTTGTACATGTCCCATTTTTACACTTCTGTGGAAAGACCAAAATTCCTCTTAAAATTAAAAACTAGTAAATTGGTCTAGCCAATTGGAGGCTCAAAGATCTATCAATTGATTTGAAGTCCCCAGCAATTAGAATACCTTAAAGGGAACCTGTCATCTCCAAAACACCCCGTGAACTAGAGTAAGCAGTGTATAGTGTAAGTGACGTTGAGTCCGGTTATGTAATTTTTATCTTCATACTCGCTTCCATTCTGACGCTGTGCTCCCACAAACCTGCAGTAAAATGCACTCACTGGACTCCAGTGCTCACTCACATAATGGAGAGGACTCAAAGAAGAGTCCAGTGAGTGCATTTTACTGCTGGTTTGTGGGAGCACAGCGTCAGAATGGAAGTGAGTATGAAGATAAAACTTTCATATTTGGATTCAGCATCACTTACACTATACACCGCTTACTCTAGTTCAGGGGGTGTTTCGGAGATGATAGGTTCCCTTTAAGTCAATCGCTGATGAGCAGAGTAGTAAGTAGAGATGAGCAAATCATTCAAAATTTTATTCGCCGAACATTCGTCGAACTTTTCATAAGATTCGTATATTCGATGAATATATTCCTTAAATTTGCGTACAAAATATACGTTATTATGTTGCGTTTAGTGAACATTTGCGCACTAATAACGAATGTTCAGTTTTAAAAGGTACGCAAATTCTTTGAACACGTACGCATGAGCGTACAAATTGCGTACGAATCTTCAGCGTACTATGGTCTAGCGATTAAGTAATACGCAGGCCAGGCACGCACAACGAGAGGCCGCGGCGTGCACTCCTCAGAGGCAGAGCGAATTTTAGAAAATGGCATCCAGGCGATCCTCATCATTTAGCTCTGCAGAGCTGAAATACATGATCCGGGTGATGGACCGGCAGGATTACGATGGCACACACTGCCACCCAAACCAGCAGGTGATCCAGCAAGTGATCCAAGGCTTGCACCATCATTTCGACACTGTGCGGACCCCGGGCCAGATCCAGCGGAAATCTGAAGTTTAAATGCCCAGAGTGGCTCAATGAGATCCGCGCAGAGATATGGCAGGGTGAGTAACAAAATATTTGAAAAGTAAAAACGTTAAAAAATTAGTGTACTATATTGTATATATACCAGCAGTGAGTGCCAATAATGAAAAAAGTATAGAAGGACAACATGGCCGAGCGTAGTGCACTGCAGTAATTTTCTTTCATGCTAGGCCACGCCTCTAACTCGACCCAAACAAGTGAAGGTATTGTCAGATACGTGCCCCTTCACAGTAATTTGCCTTAGGCTACTTTCACATATGTGGTGGTGATCCTGCAGGCTGTTCTTCAGTATTTGTCCTGCCATTTCCAGGCGTTCTTGCCGAATAGCGGCCGGATCAGCGCCATCCCCCATTATTGTTAATGGTGCTAGCCGTTCTCCCGTTTGTGTCAGGCAAATGCACTAGTGTGAAAGAAAGAACCCTTAGATACAGTGCCTTGCGAAAGTATTCGGCCCCCTGGAACTTTTCAACCTTTTGCCACATTTCAGGCTTGAAACAAAAAGATATAACATTTAACATTTTTGGTGAAGAATCAACAACAAGTGGGTCACAATTGTGAAGTGGAACGAAATTTATTGGATCATTTAAACTTTTTTTGTAATAATAAAACTTAAAAGTGGGTCGTGCAAAATTATTCGGCCTCCTTGCATTAATACTTTGTTGCGCCACCTTTTGCTGCGATTACAGCTGCAAGTCGCTTGGGGTATGTCTCTATCAGTTTTGCACATCTAGGGACTGAAATTCTTGCCCATTCTTCCTTGCAAGTTCCAGGGGGCCGAATACTTTCGCAAGGCACTGTATATGCCCCTTCACAGTTGGCGCTTCCTCCTCCTACACACAGACTCAAAGACGTACTCATGCTGTAGCTAATGTCAGTGGGCGATATCAAACGTATTCAAACCACACCGTGTTAATGATATTAAGAAATTTATTGCGACGATAAAGATATCTATCACGATAAATACCTATTTAGAAGAAAAAAATGGATATGATATGGCCCCCCTCTCACCCATAATACATTCATAGTAGTATAGTGTTAGTATTAAAAAGACCACGGTCACCATCACCGTCGAGGCCGGGCGGCCCCTACAGTTCCTGCAGCTTCTAGTAAGTGTAAACATATTTAATTTATTTTAAATCCAAGCTAAGTGGGAGTGCAGCAGCAGTGATATAAGATCACTAGTGGTTAGGAATGGGATCATCCAGCCCAAAACTATTCCCATGTATAAACATCAGAAGTTACAACTGTTCATTAGAGTTGAATGTAATGCCATTATTTAATGATTTTTGACAGCTGCTGCACTACAGAGGAGCCCCTCTCACCCTCCTCCACCCCAGCGAGAGAGGACCCCACCTGCCCCTCCAACACCACCAGCCCAACTTCCAGAGGTAGAAGGTAGGTAAAATAAAAAGTGTAATGGGTGGACCTTCTGTCATCAAAATATAAGCTAAATTTATGTTTTATCTTTTGTAGCTCTATCCGTCAGGGAGGAGTTTTCCCCTGGACCATGGTAAGACCACTCAGTATGGGTGTCCAGTAAGTACAAATCCCAAACTGAATATGTGTCCTTCTCAGTGAGCAGTTCAAAGAAAAAAAAAGGCTCAATACAGATACATGTCACTGAATAACTCTTTCCAGTAGATATACCAAATATATAATGACATGCAATTGCTAAAGTATTCTGATCCAGGTTCTGGTTTTAAATTTTAGAATTTTTTTAGTGGGGCAACTACTTTTACTTGATCATACCAGTTATACTTATATTACTGTTTCCACCCTTACAGATATCCCCACTGACTTTTAAGTGGAGGCAGCCTTATGCCGCTTCGGGTCCAGGCTCCACGTTGCCTCCCGGCTTATTCGCGGCCTGCAGCTGGACCACCAAGAGCTGCAGGAGGTGACGGCCAGACGTCGGCAAAGGCCGGCGTAACCTTTTTTTTGTTTGTTTATTATATTATTTATTATTTGTAAAAAGTTATTATTTATTAGTAAAATATTCTTGTAAAACCTGTGTTTTGAGTGTTTTGTTAACACTTTAACACCTTCCTGACATAGTGTGAAGAAGACAGGGATGTAAGTTTATGCCGAAGGCTGAAAAAATTGTCCCATGGCTATTTTCCGTACTAATGAACACAGCGATGTCTGCCGGCCGAAGTATTAATAAATTACGCACACTCCGGTTCACTGTTTTTTATGGCTGCCCCGGCCAGTAGTAGTAGGGGACGGGGTATATTAGCAGAGAGTGATTGGTAAATACAACAAACTACGGTGGAGTATAACAATCTCCGCTAATGTAACTTGTAACAGGAGGCGGAGGTAACAACAGTGTAAAAATTTTATTTTTCAATTTAATTTCTTCATATATATATATATATATATATATTTATATACATATATTATTTTTTTTGGGAGGGGGGTAAAGGCTGAGGCTCCAAAACAAATTCTAGAATACTAAATAGAACTATTAGTAACAGTAACTACATCAACTAACAGCTACTCTCCTGCTAAGCGTAGAAAACGGAGGTGGAGGTAGACAACAGCGATTGTTTTTTAAAAGGATTTTGGTTTGGAGACTTCGGGTTCACACAGCCCATGACATGACACAAGATGTTTGGCTCAAGGAGCCGCTGCAACATATGAAGAGTGGAATTCCACCGGGTCGGCACATGACCTATTAAGCGGTGTGGCGGAAGACCGTTTTGTCGCTGCAGTTCCAGCAGAGCGTGGCGAGATACATATGAATGGCTCAAATGAGTGCAAAGCTTCCACGACTTTTCCAGCACTGTGCGCAGGCCAGTGAATGTTTTGAGAAATCTCTGCACCACTAGATTTAGGACATGTGCCATACAGGGAGCATGTGTGAATTGACCCAGGTTTAGCGCTGCTACTATATTTGTCCCATTGTCACTCACTACCTTGCCCACTTCCAGCTGGCGTTGAGACAGCCAGTGCACTATTTGCTGCTTCATGTAATGCAGCAAGTGCTGGTCTGTGTGCCTGCTACTGTCAAGACAAACTAAGTCTAACACTGCATGGCAGCGTTGCACCTGGCACATATGATTTGAAGGAGGGGGGGTTAACTCTCTGCCCTGATGCTCCAGCAGGCGGACTGCCAGTGGAGGTGGAATCAGATAGTTGTTGGGTGGTCTGCTACAATCCTGGCTGGAAAGCGCGTGGAGGTGCCAACAGCAATTGGCCCGGTTGCTGGGGGGTTCCTGCCTTGTTGCCACTAAACACATTCAGCCAGTGGAGGACATGTATTACCCCTGGCCATAAGCACTGCACCAGGTGTCCACCGTGACGTGCACGGTGCTGCAGAGAGACAGCTGCAGGGAGCGTCCAATATTGTCAGCCACGTGGGAGTAAAGGGTGGGAATAGCTTTTTTGGAGAAGAAATGCCGGCTAGGGACCTACCAGCGTGGCTGAGCGCAAGCCATTAGCTCCCTAAAAGCTGGGCAGTCAACCAGCTGGTACGGCAGAGACTGCACAGCCAGCAACTTTGTTGGATTACTTGTGGAGTAAAACTGCTTCCTGGCCACGCACTCGGCAATGGACGGCTGCCGAATAAGAGGAGGTGGAGACATACACGCATTGGGCGATGAAGTGTATGTACTAGTTACACCCCTGGATGCAGGCTGAGTTACGCCCCTGGATGCGGCCTGCCTGAGAGAAGGGACCCCGGGAGAAGTAACCAGCTCTTCAGTATTAATGGGCTGCTCTAAATTGCCAGCATGACGCCGCTTCAGATGTTTCCACAGAGCATTGGTCCCAACATTTGTGGCTTTCCCACGGCTCAATTTCTGTTTACACAAATTACACGTGGCCATACTGCTGTCCCCTGGCAGAGTGGTGAAATACTTCCACACACCCGACGTGCGCCCTCCCCAGCTGGCCAACCTTCTAGCCCTTGCACGCTTACACCCTGGTGCCGGCCCCGCTAGTTTCCAAGGAAGGACTGGCCCTGGGCCTAACTCGCCTCTGCCCTCTGTTGCTGCCACTACTACTACCACCCTCCTCCTCGGAGATCAAACCCTCCTCACCAGCCCTATCCGCCTCCCAGGTCCTCCGGTCTAACACATCAGATTCATCATCAGACTCCTCCCCACCACTTTTTTCTGACTGCAAATTAGGCTGTTCCCCACCAACCTCCAATTCCGGGCAGTCCAAACTCTGACTGCCCTCTAAGAAATCCTCAGGGAGGCTGTCCTCTATAACCACCGGATTATGCGGTGGGGTTCGGTGGCCTTTTATTTTATAAATTGCAGAAGGGACACCACAGGAGAGAGCACTGAAGCCTGAGAGGTGGCACAAAATGACAGGCTTTGCTGGAGCGGAATGGTGGAGCAGGACGAGTCTGACCCCTGGCTACATATGGATACTGTATCAGCAGATGACAGATCATCCGGCTGAGACTGAGATGAGCGTGCCATCCACTCCACTACCTCTTTCTCCTCCACTACAATTTTGCGCCTTGGTGGGTTAGCCTAGTGGAACACCGGCCAACTATTACGAATTACAGAAGTATAAGCTCCGGCTACAGGTCCTTGCCCTTGGCCCGGTGCCACCTTCTCCTATTTTTTTAGAGCTCGAGGTCTGGCTGGAACTGGACTTTTGCTTATCCATTCCAGACATTTTTCAATTCACTCTGTGGCCCTGCAGCTGGTCTTTGTCTTTGTCCCTGTCTCTCTCCCTATCACTCTCCCTGTCTCTCTCTCCCTGCCTGATTAATTACTAGCCCTGCACTGGCCCTGCACTTGCCCTACAGTATCCCTGATGTGTAATATGGATTCCCTGAACAATTACACCCCAATTTCAACAACAAGATGTCTCAGTGTCTCAGAACTTCACACACAGTGCTTCTACTCGTCTCAGCAGTGGCAGCAGAAGTGATGCTCCACTGGCTTACCGAGCCTGAGCCAATCAGAGCAAGCCATGCACAGTGGGTAAGGTGACCGCTTTCTTCCCGGGCTTTTGCACACGAATAACGAACTAACAGTAAAAGTTCGCTAATTACTTGTATTCGTACGCAGTAATGGAAGAGAGTAACTTATATGTAGCATTAGCGTACAATTTATCGGACAAGTACGTAGCGAATACATAGAAAGCCTTAGGAATATTTTCGAATCTTAACGGAGCAAATTAAATAATATTCAGATTCGCTTCGCAGCTGAAAATTTCCAAGATTCGATACGAATCGACAAATAGATTTGCTCATCTCTAGTAGTAAGCAACTGAATTTCTATTGTATGGGCTGACAAATCAATGGGTAAGGCATAAAATCCAATGGGGAGTATTATTTCCCTATCTCTACATGCAACTATGTATTAACTGGCCAAATTGTAACTAATGCAAAATGATATCTAATAAATTGCAATGAATTTAATTGTACACAGAGGCATGGAGCCCTGTAAATAGTCATATCCCAGTGAGGCTGATTCATTTTGGCATTGGCTTGATATACAACCCTTGGCAAAAATTATGGAATCACCAGTCTTTGAGGATGTTCCTTCAGTTGTTTAATTTTGTTAAGAAAAAATCAGATCACAGGCATGACAAAAAACTAAAGGCATTTCAAATAGCAACTTTCTGGCTTTAAGAAATACTAAAAGAAATCAAGAAAAATAATTGTGGTAGCCAGAAACAGTTACATTTTTAGAACAAGCACAGGGAATAAATTATGGAATCACTCAATTCTGAGGAAAAATTATGGAATCATGAAAAACAAACAAAATAACACTCCAACACATCACTAGTACTTTGTTGCACCACCTCTGGCTTTTATAACTGCTTGCAGTCTCTGAGGCATTGACTTAATGAGTGACAAACAGTACTCTTCATCAATCTGGCTCCAGCTTTCTCTGATTGCTGTTGCCAGATCAGATTTGCAGGTTGGAGCCTTGTCATGGACCATTTTCTTTAACTTCCACCACAGATTTTCAATTGGATTGAGATCCGGACTGTTTGCAGGCCATGACATTGACCTTATGTGTCTTTATTCAAGGAATGTTTTCACAGTTTTTGCTCTATGGCAAGATGCATTATCATCTTGAAAAATGATTTCATCATCCCCAAACATCCGGCCCCACACATGTCCCTGAGGCAGCACGGATCCGGCACACCCTTCACCTGCCGGATCCGTGTTGCCGCTAATGTGAAAGAGGCCTTAGTGATGGCTTTCTTTTAGCTTTTCTGTATGTAAATCCCATTTCCTTTAGGCGGTTACAGTTCGGTCACAGACGTTGACTCCAGTTTTCTCCCATTTGTTCCTCATTTGTTTTGTTATACATTTTCTGTTTTCAAGGCATATTGCTTTAAGTTTTCTGTCTTGACGCTTTGATGTCCTCCTTGGACTACCAGTATGCTTGCCTTTAACCGCCTTCCCATGTTGTTTGTACTTGGTCCAGGTTTTAGACACAGTTGACTGTGAACAACCAACATCTTGTGCAACACTGCATGATGATTTACCCTCTTTAAGGAGTTTGATAATCCTCTCCTTTTTTTCAATTGACATCTCTGGTGTTTGAGCCATGATTGATATCAGTCCACTTGTTGCAACAGCTCTCCAAGGTGTGATCACTCCTTTTTACCTGGATACTAACGAGCAGATTTAATTTGATGCAGGTGTTATTGTTTGTAATGAAAATTTGCAGGGTGATTCCATAATTTTTTCCTCAGAATTGAGTGATTCCATAATTTATTCCCTGTGCTTGTTCTAAAAATGTAACTGTTACTGGCTACCACAATTATTTTTCTTGATTTCTTTTAGTATTTCTTAAAGCCAGAAAGTTGCAATTTGAAATGCCTTTAGTTTTTCAACAAAATTAAACAACTGAAGGAACATCCTCAGAGACTGGCGATTCCATAATTTTTGCCAGGGGTATATACAAGAAAATGAGATCAAGTCATTGATAGTTTTTATATTATTTTCATAAAACACTATATACGTAACCAGATGAGTCTAATATAGATCTTCAGGTTTAGCTGGAAATTCACTGGAGGTTTGAATATAATTTTTATCAGTGGCCATAATTTCAGTCTTTATCATGATAAAGTGATCGTGATTTATAGTAATATATTAAGAATCATAGCTGGGAAATTAAATCAGATGCTGTTTTTGTCATTGACAAGACATAACCGTATTTATATGAATGATGGCAAAACAACAGACAATAAAATAAAACAAAAACAACAGTTTCCATGTTTATAAAATACTTTAAAGGGAATCTGTCACCAGGAAATTCACTGATAAACCAGGCACAATGCCTTGTTGGGCTAGCTCTACTGAATGTCATGATAACTTTCCCTTAGGGATCCGTTGCTTCAGTCTGGATAATAAGTACTATTTAATACATATGCAAATAGAAGATAAGAGCACCGAGGGCAGGCCCAAATCTCTCTGTGCACCTTTGCTCCTCCTGCTTCCTCTGCCAACCACTCCCTTTTCAGGTAAGATGGCTATGAAGGAACCTGGCCCCATTAATCAATAAGATGGAGGGGTTGACAGAGGAAACAGAAAGAGCAAAGGTACCCACCCTTGGTTCACGTAACTGCTCATTTGCATATGCATTAAAAGTAGTTTTTCTCTAGAATGAAACAACAGATCACTAAGTGGAAGGTATCGGTACATTCAGCTAAGCTAGCTATTACTATATAACTATACAAGGCATTGCGTGTTGCTGGTGGGCAGGCACATCTCCACTAACAATTGGAATTGGACAACCTGTTCTTGGCACCAGTGTTTGTATCTCCACCAATCTGTCTTATGGTCTGTCCAGTACATATGCCATGAAAGTTCTACATGTAAAAACCCCTTTAAGTCTTTTTCTTTGCTTACACCCTGACAACCTTCATGGAATGTAATTTTTTGCCATATTTTTCTAAATGTCCTTAATATTGAAAAGGTGTCTGCCTGTCACACGAGGTCGGCGTCGCGCTCCCTCTGCACGACATCGCCGGACCTCTCCGCCCCCCTAGAGACGAGCAATAGGGAATTGAAGTGCTGGTCTTGTCAGCCAGCACTTCATGAGTTAATTCTCTGTTTGGGTTTAGCCATGTGGTGCTGATCACACCACATGGCTACTTTACATATTGTTTGGACAGCTTGCTCCGCCTCAGGTCATGTGATGCTGGCCACATCACATGATCCTGGGCGGGCTATTTAAAGATGGCAACTGCCTCACTCAGATGCCTGTGATTAGTCTTCTGAGATCAGTGCTGTGTGTTGGACCTTGCTGTTGATTATTGGTATATTGGATTTTGGCTTCGGACTTAGACTACGCTTTTGTGATTCCCCTCGGTATTTGACGTGACCTCCTGTTCTTGACTTGGCTTGCTGACTATTCTGCTATTGTGTTTGTTCTGTCTGTGTTCGTCTTTCCCTGTGTTCCCTTCCCTTCCCTGTGCACGTACTCAGCATAGGGACTGTCTCCAAGTTACGGTTTTGCCGCCTAGGGCATCTACTGTAAGTAGGCAGGGAAAGAGGTGGGGTTCAGACAGGGCACACTATCCCTTGTTTCCCTGTCGTGACAGAATCACAGGCCGTACCTAATGGAGCCGTTGCGAGTACTCACGGACCAGATGAGTAACATGGCTCAGATGATCCAGGATTTGGCCGAGAGACTCCAACATCAGGAGCAGCTGCAGACAGCACCTGCAGTCGTTCCCTCCATGCCAAACCCCAATATTGAACCCCATGTAAAATTGCCCGATCGGTTTTCTGGGGACCGAAGGACTTTCCATTCCTTTAAGGAAAGTTGTAAATTATATTTCCGTTTACGCTCACACTCCTCGGGTTCTGAGCAGCAGCGGGTAGGAATAATTATTTCCTTGCTGCAAGGTGATCCGCAGGAGTGGGCTTTCTCATTGCCACCTGACTCCCCTTGTCTATTGTCTGTGGAGGCTTTTTTCCGGGCCCTAGGTCTTTTATATGAAGAACCTGACTTGGCAGGGTAACCGTGCAGTTGAGGATTACTGTGCTGAGTTCAGAAAATGGTGTGTGTCCTCTAAATGGAATGACCCTGCTTTGAGAAGCCAGTTTAGGGTGGGACTGTCTGACCATCTGAAGGATTTACTAGTTAGTTATCCTACTCCTGACACCTTAGAGGCGACTATGACCTTAGTTATCAAACTTGACCGACGGTTTAGGGAGAGACAAAAGGAACGTTCTGTTGCCCCTCAAGTTGCCGTGTTGTCCGAAGTTCCTCTTCAGAGCCAGTCTCCTATCAAGGTCCAGGAGGAGGAGCCTATGCAGTTGTGAGATGAACCACTGGCTCCAGCAGTGTCCGAGACTTCTGCTCTCAAAAAGGTCTGTTCCTGGAAGTAAGGTACCCCCTGCGGTGGTAAGAAAGAAAATCTTGTTACCTATTTCCATTTCTTATAACCAATTCAAGAGGTCCGGTGAAGCATTTGTGGATTCAGGTTCTGCTGCTAATTTTATTGATTATGATTTTGTGCAATCTGTGGGTGTGCCTATAATTCCTTTAAGGGAGGTAATTCAAATTATCGCACTGGATTCCACTCCATTGAATAATGGGAGAGTGGAGTTTTGTACTCCTGAGGTTGTATTAACTGTAGGAATTACCCATACCGAGACTTGTTCCTTCCTTGTATTAAAGGATTTACCTGCCGACCTTGTTTTAGGTCTGCCATGCTTACAGGACCACAACCCTGTGATCAACTGGTCGGTAGGTGAATTGGAAAAATGGGGAATGAATTGTGACAAATGTTGTAGATCAGTATTGCTGTTTGGAGGTACCACTGAGTCTCTTTCCTTGCCCAAGTATATCGGCGATTTTTCGGACGTTTTTTTCCATGTCCGAGACTGAGTTCCTCCCTCCCACCGGCAATATGATTGCGCCATCGACCTTATTGAGGGATCCAAATATCCCAAAGGTCGCATTTATAATCTCTCTACTCCTGAACGTCAGTCCATGAGGGATTATCTCAAAGACAGTCTGGCCAAGGGTCACATCCGGCCTTCAGTTTCTCCCATGGGGGCAGGTTTTTTCTTTGTTGGTAAAAGGGATGGAGGATTGAGGCCCTGTAGCGATTACAGGGAGCTCAATAAAATCACTGTTAAAAACAGATACCCGTTGCCCCTTATTCCTGACTTGCTGAATCAGGTCCAGGGGGCCTGTTGGTTCACCAAGCTGGATTTGAAGGGGGCATACAACCTAATCAGGATTCGTGAGGGGGACGAATGGAAAACTGCTTTTAATACCCCGGAGGGTCATTATGAGTACTTGGTAATGCCTTTTGGGTTAAGTAACGCTCCGGCAATTTTCCAAAACTTTGTCAATGACATTTTTAGACCATTTATTGGGAAATTTGTAATTGTCTATATTGATGACATCCTGATTTTTTCTGCAGACTGGGAGAGTCATGTATCTCACACCAGGCAAGTGCTGGAGGTGTTGCGTGAAAACAAGTTGTTCGTTAAAGGGGAAAAGTGTACCTTTGGTGTTCAGGAAGTGGCCTTTTTAGGATACATTCTCACCCCTTTTTCTTTCAAAATGGATCCAGTTAAAGTACAGGCCATTGTGGATTGGGTGCGACCTTCCTCTTTGAAGGCGCTCCAGCGATTTCTGGGGTTTGCTAATTTTTATCGTAAATTTGTCAAAAATTTTTCTGTGGTAGCCAAACCCATTACGGATTTGACTCGCAAGGGGGCTGATCTGGTCAATTGGCCCCCTGCAGCTATTGAGGCCTTTGAAAGGTTAAAGCAGTGTTTTATTAATGCTCCTGTGTTGGTCCAGCCTGATCAAAGTAAGCCTTTTGTAGTTGAGGTGGATGCGTCTGAGGATGGTGTGGGGGCTGTACTGTCCCAGGGGTCTTCCACCTTAACTAATCTTATGCCATGCGCCTTCTTCTCCCGCAAGTTCTCTCCTGCTGAGAGGAATTATGATATTGGGAATAGGGAGTTACTTGCAATCAAGTGGGCATTTGAGGAATGGCGTCATTTTTTAGAAGGGGCATTTCACCGCATTACGGTCCTCACGGATCATAAGATTTTAATGTTTCTGGAATCGGCTAAGCGATTGAATCCTAGACAGGCGAGGTGGGCTTTGTTCTTTACTCGTTTTGATTTTTGTGTTACCTTCAGACCCGGGAGCAAAAACGTTAAGGCCGATGCCTTATCCCGAAGTTTCCAGGCGTATCAGCCCCCTGACGTCCCTCCTGAGCCCATCCTGCCAGCTGATATAATCGTGGCCGCTACCTCATCTGACCTCGCTTCTGAAATCTCGGCAGGACAACATCTTGCTCCCATTGGTACCCCCAATGACAAATTGTTTGTGCCGGCTCATTTGCGGTTGCGACTGCTGGGTGAGTGCCATAATTCTGTTTTGTGTGGACATCCTGGCATCAATGCCACCAAGGAGTTGGTCTCTAGGCAGTATTGGTGGCCGTCAATCTCCAGAGATGTTCAGGCTTTTGTAACTGCGTGTAACACTTGTGCCAGGTCCAAGAATTCCAAGACACGACCTATGGGTGAGTTACATCCTTTACCCATACCTAGTAGACCTTGGTCACATCTGTCCATGGACTTTATCACGGATTTGCCGTGCTCTGAGGGTAAAACCGTGATATTTGTGGTGGTTGACAGATTCAGCAAAATGTGTCATTTTATTTCTTTGTGTAAATTACCCTCTGCGAAGGTCTTGGCGTCCGTGTTCATTGATAATATTGTCAAACTGCATGGTTCTCCTGAGAATATCGTTTCTGATAGGGGAGTACAGTTTGTGTCTAGGTTCTGGAGGGCGTTCTGTAATAAGATTGGTATCTCTTTGTCCTTTTCATCAGCCTTTCATCCAGAGACCAACGGTCAGACTGAACGTCTTAACCAATCCGTTGAGCAATATCTCAGATGTTATGTTTCTGATAACCAGCATGTGTGGGCCAGATTCCTGTCTCTGGCTGAATTTGCAATTAATAATCGTGTTAATTCATCCTCTGGGATGTTGCCGTTTTTCTGCAATATGGGTTTTCATCCACGCTTTGGCTCCTGTTCCCCATCTGCGTCGGTTGTCCCAGAGGTCAATGATTTTTCTCAAGAACTGTGCACAGTTTGGGCACAGGTTCAGTCGAACCTGGAAAAGGCCCAAGGAGTTCAAAAAGCTAAGGCTGATAGAAAACGTTCTAAGGGTGTGAATTTTAAGGTTGGGGATAAGGTATGGTTATCGACTAAAAATCTCAACATGAGGGTACCATCCTACAAGTTTGCACCTTGCTTCATTGGTCCTTACAGGATCACCAAGGTGATCAATCCGGTTTCTTTTAGGTTATGTTTACCCGACTCCCTTCGTGTTCATAATGTTTTTCATGTGTCTTTGCTCAAACGTTATGTTGCTCCCGTTGGTCCTGAGGAACAGTCTCCTCCTCCGGTTGAGGTAGCAGGACAAATGGAGCATGAGATTGCCAGAATTGTGGATGTGAGAAGGGTCCGGAATTCCTTCCAGTACCTCGTACATTGGAAGGGGTTCGGTCCTGAGGACAGGTCTTGGGTACCGTTGACCAGGATGCATGCAGACTCGCTCATCCGAAAGTTCCATCTGCAGCATCCCGATAAGCCTGCTCCCGCTGGTAAGGGTCCGGTGGCCCCTCGTGAAGGGGGGGTACTGTCACGCGAGGTCGGCGTCGCGCTCCCTCTGCACGACATCGCCGGACCTCTCCGCCCCCCTAGAGACGAGCAATAGGGAATTGAAGTGCTGGTCTTGTCAGCCAGCACTTCATGAGTTAATTCTCTGTTTGGGTTTAGCCATGTGGTGCTGATCACACCACATGGCTACTTTACATATTGTTTGGACAGCTTGCTCCGCCTCAGGTCATGTGATGCTGGCCACATCACATGATCCTGGGCGGGCTATTTAAAGATGGCAACTGCCTCACTCAGATGCCTGTGATTAGTCTTCTGAGATCAGTGCTGTGTGTTGGACCTTGCTGTTGATTATTGGTATATTGGATTTTGGCTTCGGACTTAGACTACGCTTTTGTGATTCCCCTCGGTATTTGACGTGACCTCCTGTTCTTGACTTGGCTTGCTGACTATTCTGCTATTGTGTTTGTTCTGTCTGTGTTCGTCTTTCCCTGTGTTCCCTTCCCTTCCCTGTGCACGTACTCAGCATAGGGACTGTCTCCAAGTTACGGATTTGCCGCCTAGGGCATCTACTGTAAGTAGGCAGGGAAAGAGGTGGGGTTCAGACAGGGCACACTATCCCTTGTTTCCCTGTCGTGACACTGCCTAGGTAAACTGAAATTCTGTGTAAAATTGTGCTTCCACACCAGCCTCACAACATTACTGATGTGGTTACTGTAAAAAAAATATATAGATGTAAAATACAACACATACACTAGAGTTGGTGATACTTTTTCTTGAACTTTATCTAATTTCTAACTGTACTTATTTCTTACAAGCTGCGATGGGCTGATCACTTGGTATTCAGGATCTGCAGTGCCATTCACCATAAAATAAAATTTGTGTAGTAAAGGGCATGTGTAAAGTACTAAGTACACCTCTGAGACTCTTTAAGTCGTAAGGATTTCTTAGGCAAAAGCTGTGCCACATATTTTGCCATTCTGGTAATTTAGTGCCTATAAATATTGTATTCACAGCTTATAATTAAGATTTACCCTTCCATTTGACATTTCCACTTTATTCCTTCAGCCCCCGTTCCAAGAGTTCCACTTGTAAATTTCACTTAGAATGAGAATTAGATCTTTCACTTATTATGTATTCATATCCTGAGAATTTAATTTCATGGCACTAATTTTTCCTAGACAAATAACAGGTGGGGGCTTTAAATAACATTTGCCTTCTTTATGTGTAGATTACAACTGCAGGATAAAACCACAGTGAAAGTCTTACTGTTATTTGTAGTGTTGAGCGAATCGAAGTTCTCAAAGTGGACTTCGATACGCATTTCAGGGAAAATTCGATTTGCCATGAGGCTGAATTTCTTCATGCTTCATGTTAATAAATAAATTTTCCCTTAAATGGTGTTAAAATAAAAAAAACATACTTACCTTATTCATTTGAGAGCAAAGAGTCTGCCGCCATCATCTTGATTGAAGATCCCACGCAAAATCCCGCGTGTGGTGATGTATGACGTTACCACGCCTGCCGACAAGACGACGTCATCACGGCCATGCAAGATTTCACAGTGGATCGTCAATCAAGATGGGGGCGGCGGGCTCTTCGCAATGAAATGGAAGAGGTAATTAGGATTTTATTTTTATTTTTTGTATTACTGACTTAAATATTAAAGTCATATGCCGCAATCAGTGATCAATGTGGCATCTGAGCGGTACAATGACTGGGGGGTGGGGGGGAGAGGGCGTGATCGCAGTTCCCTGTCATTGCACTCATTATTTACAAAGAAATTGCGCTTTGTGACAAAGTCATTTGTCACAAAGCAAATTTTTTTTTTTGTAAAATTCTGTGAAGTAGCCAAATTGAATTTTCCATAACTACATAACTGTAGTTATATGCACAGCATTACGTATTGTACTGACTTCAGACTTCTTTTGGTAGATCCAACTAATTTATGAGGAATCCACCAGCAATATAATGTCTAAGAGACTGTGAGACAGTTCTTGTTTGAAACTAGAATTGGAAAGATTGCATCTTGAACTGTATCATATACTCTTTTCTTCCACCCAAAGATAAGAACATTTAGTAGAATTCCAATTTATTAATGTCCTCCATTGAAATTATATGTATGATTGGCAACGCCCAAAGTGCCTGCTGTCGTGGTAATGGGCTTATAATTGATGCCCGAATGATCTTCCAGAAATGTCTATTTGTAGTCTAAAGGGGATAAATCTCTTCTGCCCTGTTGTAGGAGTGGAGTTTGCCCATTACTTACCCTCCATTGGACCGCATCTGCGTCCACACTGCCTGTGGGTGTTCAAGAGTCTTAATTTTCAGCTGCATATACAGTATTTGTGGCTGGACAGGAAGAATTGGGAACCTGAGAAGAATTGAGAAGTTGAGACCTGAGTGGACAATTCAGCAGCCAGTGTGAGTGTAGTGGAGATGGTGGGATTGGTGAACTGACAGAGACTTAAGTACTGACCAAACATTCTTCTCCCAACAGGGCAAGAAGATGGCCAGATTTAAAAAAAAAAAAAGCTTGGAGAACCCCTTTAGGACATTGGGCCTTTAATCTTTTTTCTAATAGAAGATGCTAGTGCCAAACTACTTTTTTCCAGGGACAGATTGGCCATAGACCTTACAGGGAAATTTCCCAGAGGGCTGATGCCTGTGGGCCACTCAAGCTCTCTTGATGCCCGCAGGCCAGGTACACAATGATCTGAAGCTCAGCGGCCGCAGGTGCCCTCCTGAACTCAACTCTATTACTGTCCTCAAGGTGGTGATACATTTTAATACTGTTGCACGGGCAGCAGTATTTTGTGCTGTCCTGAGGTATTTGGTTCTGTTGTGGCGGTATTTAGCACTGCACAACATTATTACAGGCCCCTCCTACTTCAGTTGTCTCCTCTTTCAGTTTGAACCCACCTACAACATGGGGCCACTTTTTGTTTTTTTTCCAGGGTCACTTTAAATTCCCAATCCGCCCCTGCTTTTTTCTAATAGAAGATGCTAGTGCACTGCCATACTATTGATGAAATTCTACACCATAATATTATGAGGGGACCTACCAGATGACAAACTGAGCTCTCCTACATGAAAAACTCATTTGACGTTGTACTACTTCCAGTGTTATGAAATGCATGTACAAGGTTATCCTGTCTCTTAAAATTGCTTTACAAAATCTAAATGCGAAAATAGCTTTATTAATTAGATCATGATAATGTTTGGTGTTTCGCAGTGTGCAATTATATGCCAGTTTTACGGCCCTGAGGCTTGTATTTTAATTTAAAGTCTTTTCATAAACAGATGGGACATGCAAATTAAACCAAAGCGCCAACTATGCTTCTATTCTCTTTTATTTTACCAAATAGTTTATTTTTCTCCTTTTATTATGACCTACAATCACTGCAGTGTCTGAGGGTTTGTTCTGTTGATTAAAGATAATAAGCATAATGAGCTATGTTTCTACTCATTCCAAATACAGAAAAATAAAGCCCTGCTATTCAATGTAATGTGAATGTCAGAAAACATGTATTCATAGGAAGCCTGTGGGTAGCTTCTACTGACAGGACCTGACAGAACCTGACTACAGTAGAGTCTATCATGGGTTACCCAATGATTAATGTAAAAAATGAAAATCAGACATCATATAGTACATGGCAATCTCTGTCTAACAAAGCTAGAACCAGCCCTATACCTCACATGGATCCAGAGATCTCCCCATTCATTGCTCCAATTGCTCTGCCAAATTTATATCAAGCTGCCAGCTGTCCTTTCTGTTGCAGCATAGGGGGCATGTCTATTCTGCTGCAGCTCTCTACCTTTCATAGCTCAGGAGGCAGTTGGATAGAACTGAGCATGTGCGTCCACCTCAGTGAGGTGAACAGAGAAGTATTCAGATCAAGGTGAAAACTGCTGAATATTTTTCATGGGATAACCCCTTTAATATTGGGGGTCCCCTAGCTAACCACTCCATTCTGTGCACTGGTCAAACACTATTACAAAGTGGTATAGTTTCTATATTTTCTAGCTATTGGACCAAACCTGTCTGAAAATGAGATTGCACTTTACAAGTATCTCCACTCGGGACTGAAATGTTGCCAATTTTCTGCAGCAGAAATTTTGCAGTGTTTCTGCTTAGTTGTGTATTTCATTGCAAAAGATGAAATCTACGATGAAAATCTACAGCATTACTTAAAATACTCTAGATTAGAAATCTGCACCCCGGGTTAATTTCTGCTGCAGATTTTTCCTCCACAATGTGTGAATGAAAATTGCTAAAACCTCACTTTCCTGGTACTGTACAACATTACGGATTTGTTTTGCAGTATAAAAATCTGTGACGGCAAATCATCATCACTCTGTCACACGTGGATATACCTTAGAGTCATTAAAGGGGTTACCCCATGATTAATGTACAAAACAAAAATCAGTCATTGAAAATATCTTTATAGCATAGTTAGAAACAGCCCTGTACCACCCTTCCTCTAATTGTTCATTGTGGGTTAACCACAGTATTACTTTATTAGATATCGCCAAATCTTCATGAAACAATCTGTCAATGAGACCTCCCCTCCAGTTCACCTCCTTCCATCTCTCCTAATTTGACCTTGGAGGAGGTGTCTTGGTGAAGCGGCGTTAAGATTTTTCCTGTGATTGCCATTGTTCACTTTGTAATTCTACCTATGTAACCTGTGTATCATTTGTTTATCTTATTATGTTGTAAAAATCAATAAAAAGATAACTGAAAAGAAAAGAAACAGCCATGTACCTCACATGGATCCAGAGATCTCCCCATTTATTGGTCTGCTAGATTTATTTAATCTTGGCAGTCCAGGGAGTGTGTGGTTTCTCAGTGGGCATACTGCAGCTCATGGCAGTTGAAGGATGGAACGGAGCATGTGCGTCCACCATGTGAGGAGGACAGAGAAATTAGAAAAAGAACAAACAGCAGGTGGTGTTATATAGATAGAGTTAATTGAATAACTCAGTTGTTATACTAGATTTTTAATTACATTCAGTCAGCAGTTACATAAGTATTCAGATCCAGGTGCTGATTTGAAAACTGTAAAATATTATTTGTGGGCCTGCCCCTTTTCTAGGGTATTTTTAGGTTTCGGTGAAAGCTGCCATCGCCTGGGGAGCAGGCCATTTAACTGGATGGTCCAAGTGAGCAAATCATCAATATCGCGGAAGCACCAGGAAAGTCACTGCTATGGCCAATGATTGTCTAAGTAGGCCTTACCAGTCATTTCTGGCATGTCATACCAGGACCAGAAAGTGAAGAGGAGTGGGGATCAGACCAGCATCAGAACGGCAGCGGCAGGGGATCGGTGATGGTGAGTATTTTTTTAACCCTTTGTGCAGTATTTTTAAAACTGATTTCCCTGGAAAACATCTTTAACTCTTTACTACACTAGACAACCAGCCCACAACCACCTCATTCCTCCTGACCACCAGGGAAGCAGCCATTAATACCTGTACTGCAATAACCCACCAGGGAAACAGGCATTAAAGCCTCCATTTACTGTCCATGATTATTGCATGGCCTAAAAACATCAAGATGGACCCAGTGTTGAGAAATGAGTCACATAGTGCAACTCATTCAGACATGACACAAAGGCTTCATGAATAGGGAAACTGGACCAAATACTGTGGGGGAGTTTTATCAAAGGCCGACTTTTACACTAATCTTTTAAATTTCCTGTGCTACCAGAGGATGCAACTAACTTATGATGAGGAGCAGGACTTGTCATAAATTAGACGCATACTTCGGCTGTCCGTGCGCCAGAATGAAATCTGCAGCAGGTTGGAGCTACTATAGATTTCTGTCATTTTCACCGGAAAACAGAAGCAAATGAAGATAAACATGGTGGATCCTCTGGCCCCACCCACCCCCCGACCTCATCACGCCTCATTTTCCGAAAGTGGTGAGGGTGTCAGAGGTGGCACTTAAAACATCGCAAACATGACGTTTGCAATTTTTTTACTGCAAAAAGACGCACAGGAAGATGTTCAGCCTCCCCTTATATTTTAATATATTGACACCAGAAACCTTCCCCAATGTAAAATTGGTGTAATTCATGGTAACTGATGCTAGTGGTATAACTAGAAATGACTGGGCCCCACGGCACATTTTTGAAGCCCTCTTCTCAACTCCATTCTCTTGTGCATCCCCCACTCCTGCATCTAATGAAGATCGCTGTCTTAGACCAGACCTGCAGCCACTCCATCCATTTCCTATAGCAGAGATGCTCAACCTGCGGCTCTCCAGCTGTTGGAAAACTACAACTCCCACCATGCCCTGCTGTAGGACGATAGCTGTAGGCTGTCTGAGCATTCTGGGAGTTATAGTTTTGCAACTGCTGGAGGGCCGTAGGTTGAGCATCCCTGTCCTACAGTGTCACAAAGTCATTTTATAATACTGTTGAGGGGGCCCTGACAATAAAATCCTTTAGTCCTCATCTAGCATGGGCCCCTTCTGAGTATGGACCCCAAAGCAGCTGCTTCCCCTGCTTCCTCTATAGCTACACCCCTGACTGGTGCTGTGGAAATCGTTTTGTGAACTTGTTAATCTGGGAAATGCAAGCACTGCAGTTTATCATTATTCACAACATGTTAGAAACCGACCACTCTAAAATGATTCATTTAGGCAATGTCATGTTTCTGAAGTATTAATAAATCAACCCTCATCTGTGTAATGTTATCTCTGATTATATTTACACACTGAGCCCATCAGATAATTTAATAAAATTTCTCAGAGGCGGCTTTCTATTAAAAATAGCTTGTTGGTCAGAAATGAAAGCATTATTAGATAATTAACTGAGAAATGTGGGAGTTTTCCAGATCCTTCAAGCTTATGTGCTACCACAATCCTTACAGCTTCACACCCAGGGTGTGCAACCCGTAAGCACGTTGTTAAACTGAATAGGGTTGAACAAATCGGAGTATCAAAGTGGACTTCGATCCGAATTTCAGGGAAAATTTGATTTGCAGCCAAGCTGAATGTCCTTGTGTTTCGTAACGAATCAATTTTCCCTGAAATGGCGTTTAAAAAAATACTCAACTCATCCATTTGAGCACAAAGAGGCCGCTGCAGCCAACTTGATTGAAGATGCCGTGTGAAATTTCGTGCGCTGTGACATTACATCACCACGCCGGGCAGAGTAATGAAGTCATCACGCACCGCACGAGATTTCGCACAGGATCTTCAATAAAGATGGCCGGGGCAGCCTCTTTGCACTCAGTTGAATAAGGTGAGTATTTTTTTAACTGATGAACCCCTGAAACCCCTCATTTTTAATCTGAGATGGTCGTCAATCCTCGTCATTGTGCCTGCTACTTACAAAGAAATGCGCTTCAAGATGAAGTAATTTATCACAAATACATCACAAAAAACCTCATGTACACGACAATGTCCAAATTATGGTCCGCAAACCACGGATCCACAAAATGTGGATACTTTGTGTGCAATCCACATTTTTCTTGCTCTCATTACTAGAAATGACTATTGTTGTCCACAATATGGGCAAGAATAAGTCATATTCTATAATTACTATATTATACACATATTCTAATATGTGGAACATACACATGGATGCAGACAGCACACTGTTTTTGTGGACCCATAGAAATAAATGGGTGCAGTCCTCAAAAAATGTGGATGCAAAATCTGTTTGTGTGCATACTGTAATGAAAATAAACTTTCCATGCAGTGAGTTCTTGGTAAGCTTGTGAGGCCTGGTGCCTAGTACATGGCTTGAACATGCAGAGCTGAAGTGTAAAGCATGGGGAGAATATGGCAGCATTCGAAGCCAGTGATGAAAGAGGAGGTGGATGCAGCTTAACTGCCA
The DNA here is from genome assembly GCA_900303285.1 of Rhinella marina. NCBI lineage: Eukaryota > Metazoa > Chordata > Amphibia > Anura > Bufonidae > Rhinella > Rhinella marina. The sequence goes on from ONZH01008194.1 coordinate 48,154, forward strand.
ACATGTACGAAAATAATTTATACAAAATATAATTACCCAGTGTGAAAGTCTTAGCCACGTTATTTGTTGACCGCATTGTCCGTTTACACAGTCTCCCAGAGAACATTGTGTCTGATAGGAGTGTTCAATTTGTTTCCAAATTATGGAGAGCCCTGTGTTTCAAATTGGAAATTAGTTTGTCTTTTTCATCCTCAGTCAAAACAGTCAAACTGAATGCATTATGCCTTATTCACATGTCAGTGATTTCCATCAGTGATTTTTTGAGCTCAAACTAGGTGCGGCTCTAGACACAGAACAGGTGCAGATCTTTCCCTTATACCTTATATCTGTGAAGGATCCACTCCTGGTTTTGGCTCACAATCACTGATGGAAATCACTGACCAAACACTGATGTGTGAATGAGGCTTTAATCAAGCCTTAGAATAATACTTGAGATGTTATGTCGCCAAGAATCAAAGTGATTGGGTTTCATACTTTGCATTAGCGGAATTTTCTTTAAATAATCATGCAAATTCATCCACTGGTATCTCGACGTTTTACTGTAATTATGGCTTTCACTCACGATGAGCTTCATTTGTAATGTCGCCATCCAGTAATCCAGAGGTCGAGGTTGTACCTGGTGAACTGTGCACAGTTTGGACCCAAACAAACCTGAAGAAATCCCAAGAGGTACAAAAATATAAAACAGACAAAAATGTGCTCAACGGGTTAATTTTTTGGTAGCAGATAGGGTTTGGCTGTCGACTAAGAGCCTGTGTCTGAAGGTTCCTTCTGGGAAATTTGCTACCTGGTTCATTGGTCCTTATGAAATAATTGAGATTATTAATCTTGTTTCCTATCGTCTTCATTTGCTGGAGTCTTTCAAAATCCATAACGTCTTCCACAAGGGTTTGCTTAAAGGGGTTGACCCCCACCGAACAGCCGTATGAGGAGGCGGCATGCAGGGTGTGCATGTGCTGTCTCCTGTCTCTCCTCCTGTTCACCACTGCTGTCTATGGCAAAGCAGCAGTAGAGAAGGAAGAGAGACGGCACATGCACACTGCACGTGCAGTCTCCTCATACAGCATATCCTGGGGACAGGTCATCAATATTACAAGCCCAGACAACCCCTTTAAGAATTTTGTGCCTCCTGGTAATCAGTTGTAGATATCTCCTGGTTTTATTGAGGTGCAGGGTCAGTGTGAGTTTGAAGTGTCCAGGATCCTAGATTCCAGAAGGGTTCAAGGTGTTATTCAGTATGTCATTCACTGGAAAAGGTACAGTACAAGAGACATTCATGCAAAAGAACTAGTCATGAAATTTCCTCTCATATACCCAGGTAAACCTGCTCCATGGTAGTAGGCCCTTCCTAAAAGGGGTGGTACTGTCACTACCAACACTGGCAGATGCAATTCCCTGCATACCTACCGGCATCCGGTTGCCATGGAGACAGTCTGCTCTCCCAAGTGAGGTATTCTGATGTCATAGGTCGTGACCAAGCAATGCATCATGTGACCAGGAAGTGCGGTGTATTTAAACAGGAAATCTGCTGGTCACAGATGGCCTGTGAATGGTTCTCTATACCTCACCAGTGCTTTGGATTGTGAAATGTGCGAACCTCATTACTTCTGACTTTGGTCAGAACTCACTGGCTGCACCTCCAGGAAGGTCCCGGTGCACCTGGCAACTTACCTGCTGATACTGCTGATAGAAGCACCAGCAGTCCATACACCAAAGACTGAGCCCAGGCACATGTACTGGAACCCGAACACCTAACAGGACTCAGTACACACAACAAACCCAGGAACCAGATCACCGGCAACAACTCACAGTATCGCTGTTCCCCCTCCGGGGAACCCTGGAGCCCTCTCACCGAAGGCACATACATACAAGGAATGTCTGGACTCCATGTCAGAAGACACATGGCAGTCACAGACCAAACACCCACCCGTACATAAACCACACAACAGGAATAAGGGAAGGGGATGAGAGGACCTCGGAAGACCTCGTTGACATATTAAGGGGCCACAAGGACTGGGCAGATGGAATCCCAGGAAAGGTGCATAGCTCCAGCACCAACGGAGGCTGGAGCACAACTAACCCACCAGGCTAGCAACAACAGAATAAAAGCACCTAGTGATTGCTCCTTTTGACCCTGATACTTGGATTCTGATTTGGCTTTTCTGCATCTCCTGGCTTGGTTCTTGGACTCACTTCTGCCTGATGTATTTGGACCTGGACTTGACCGCTTATATATGACCTTGACTTGGTATTGTTTAGTGATCTGCTTTCTGACTTGGCTTTATTGTTCTCCCTTGGTATTGATCCATTATGTTTGACTCTGAGTATTTGGTTCTGGGTTTTTCTCATTATTTGTGTGCCTGCCTGTTGCTATGTTTATTGTTTTTTCCCTCCGCTTTTCCCTGGTAAGCCCCAGCACATAAATAAGCAGGGACCGTCAACCAGTTGTGGTCCGCCCTTTAGGGCCGTCATGCAAGTAGGCAGGGACAGAGGTGCCGGAGGAATTTAAGGGTTCATTTGTTCCCCTGTGACAGGATGGCAAAGGATGGCAATGAACAGGGCTAACTACCTTGTTCCTCCTCTAGGATTGTGCTGGACCCTTCAAGAGGAAAATTTTCTTTCAAGAGACAGAAGGGAGAGGAAGCTAACTGCAGAGCTCCTGCTCCTGAAGCAGGATTCCTCAGAAAATACTGCTCAAATTGTCCTCAAGTAAAGCCTTGAGATTTCAGGCAGCAGCATGAACTGCTCCCATCTTTATTGAAGATACTGCTGCGAGGTGTGGGATTACAGCCAAGCCACTCCGGGATCACAGCAGAATTACCATGGTTTTCTATCACACTTGTCATGAAAAAATTAGAGCTGAGCTGCAGGAACCAGGAATAGTGGCCACTACTCGTTCTAACAGCTGATCAGTACAAGTGCCAGGTGTCAGACCCTCCTAGATCAGATTTTAATGACCTCTCTGGAAGATAGGTCATCAATATACAAGCTCTGAAAATCCCTTTTAAAATCTATACATCCCAGACATGTGGCATTTTTTCTGCTATTTAGTGTCTTAAAGAATAATGTGGCAACTTTGTTGCAGAAATACTGTATATACTGTATAAACAATACTTACATGGTAATTGGGTTTGTAGAAATCCATTCATATGCTGCTAAAACGAAACAAATATGCTGTTTGTGAATACACACTAGTGAGAACAGAAAAATTAGGACATTTTTACTATATTATTGAGGAAATACCAATCAGTTTGAGATTTTAGTTTTTATACTATTGAAACAAGTTTGCAAGTTTGTAATCTGATGAAGCTGTGAAGCAGCAGATGCAGATGGCGTGTGCTTGTCCTGCCCTATATTATAAATCAGAACTGCTTTGTTGCAGTCAAGTGTCCTATAGTATGCTGTTTACTGCGGTGGAGAAAGACATAATCAGTAATGTCGAATTTCTATCAAACAATATAGCAGATGTAAAACTGCATTGTAATGTTCATTCATAAATGTTTCTCATTTAACTATTGAGATTCACCAAAGGGATGTGTTTCCACGCTTTGTTATATACACTTATGAAATAGTAATGTGTCTCTGTAATTACTCACTTACATTTTTCTATCATTGATTTTCTTGTAAGCGCTTGCGATAAGAGGAAGGCCATCTTGTCTTATACAGTATATTTTATGTGGTTTTATGAGTCATATGCCCCCTTACTGAGCTGGTATTATGTATGGATAGAGAGCCCCCTCGGTGTCACTATGCTTACGTTACTTTGTGGTGGGATAATCCTTCTCCATTGTGATCCACTTAGCATCTGCCTATCAGATGCATATTCCGTTCGGACTGGTCCTTTTGGATTGTGCAGTTAGGTATGCACAGGTCCTAACACACAAAATAATGGGTTTCATGGAGATTCATGAAGTGTCCAGATAACAGCAGGAGGCCTAGAGGCATTCTTGGCTTTACATTGGAATATGAATGAATATACTGTATAGTAAGCTGTAAATCATTCCTGTTAAAGACGACCTTTCACCACTCCTGACTTGTCTGTTTTAATCGCTTCATACATTCCCCATGTAATAACAATTCTGGAACATCTATTCTTATGGCTCTATGTTGTGCCATTCCTTTATTATTTGCACTAGAAGTTATGAATGAACGGCTATTTGTCTTCAGTAGGGGAACAGAGGGGAGGTAACAAGTTGGGGGTGTGTACCTGCACAGTCTGAACATGGCAGCACTGATTGGCTAGAGTCAGTCTGTGCAGGTACACACCCCCAACTGGCCACCTCCCCTCTGTTCCTTTACTAAAGGCAAATAGCAATTCATTCATAACGTCTAGTGCAGATAATAAAGGAATGGCACAACATAGAGCCATAAGAACAGATGCTCCAGAATTGTTATTACATGGGGAATGCGTGAAGCTATTAAAACAGGCATGTCAGGAGTGGTGAAAGGTCCTCTTTAAGACCTACATGTTAAAAATTTCATAATCGCATTTGGTATGTCATGGGCTTCTCTTAAAACCCAAATGCCCCATGCCTTCTTGCATGTGTTCCCACTTAATAAGGATCTGACGTTCTATAGCGCCTACATGACTCATTTGTAGTGTCTACATGATCTGTATGATGAAACATGAATTATGGAAATATTTTGCTACAGGTTTGAAATCATATTTTGTTCTTGTTTCATATCTTCCAGTTAGATGCAGTGGTGGAGTGAGCATGAATAATGAAGCGCCACCCCAAGGGTTGAGCCAGAATGGAGGGGGCTGTCCTCCCAACCCACCCCTTTTGCTGAGTGGAGATAAAAATACAGGACCATGGACGTTTTAGTTGACACATATTGGGAGACCCAATTGGATTGGAGGGTGTAAATCTTCCCTGTCTCCGGAACAGCAAAATACTGCTACCATGCAAAGTAGTAGACTTTTTATTTTATAACTATTATTGCACATATACTGTATGTATGCTAACTTCTTTATGTTTATGGTTTGCCTTATTGCCCTACATTAACCCAAGCATCCATTTTAGAGTATAAGTATAGTTAGTGGTACTATGTGAGTGCATGTGTTGGGGTTCTTATTGGCCGGGAATTAAGTGGTGGCAGTGTCTTCTGGGGTGCATTTACTGTATTGGGGTGTGAGTTATGCTCAATTTGCAGCCTGAATGAAGGAGAGTGCAAGACTGAGTGAAGTAAATTAACCCTTTGCAGTCACACCAGCATCATGTGCCAGGGCAGTACATACATGAAAGAGCTATTTAACAATCCATAGATACCTCTATAGCAGTTTTCTAGAATAAAACTGGACTATGAAACACTAATCATCATGAATTCCAAAACTAACATAAAAAAAAAGTTTTCCCTTTAATCCCATTACGTTTCCTTATACTTTATTTTCTGTTCTTGCCCTCAATAGTACGTCTTATTTTATTCTTTAATCCCTGCTGTGTAAAATGTAAATGAGAGACTCTGCATCTCTAACATGCTCTTTTTATACCCAGTTATGTGACTTAGTAGCCAATTGCTGCTCCAGCTGTTTTTATTAGTACCGCTTACTTTTCCAGACTTTTGTTGCCCCTCTCACAATTTATTTGAGATGTGTTGCTGAGATCAAGTTCTAAATTAGTTTATTTCTTTCATTCAGTGGTAAAATGATTCACTTTCAACATATGATATGTGTTCTCTGTTCTATTGTGAATAAAATATGGCTGTTTGATATTTGCAAATCATTGTATTTACATCTTTACACAGCATACGAACTTTGTTAGAATTGGGGCTGTTGTTCCCCAGTATTATTTTTTTATTATACTGTATACTGTAATACAATGCTCCCTCTGCAGTGCTCCCTGTATTATTATACCCCTTTTAGTGCTCTGGCCTGTATTATAAGGCCTCCTACCTCTAGTGCCCCCTTTATTATAATGCCCCAAGTAGTGCTCTGGCCTTATTATAATGCCCTCCATAGTGTTCTGGTATAAAGCCTCCCCTGTAGTGCTCCTCATAGTGCCCCCTGTAGTGCTATAGTGTCCCCGCGCCTACTTTATTATAAAACCACTGTAGTGCTGTAGTTACCCCTCATAGTGTGGCTTGTATTATAATGCCTCCTGGAGTGCAGTAGCGTCCCTGTATTATATTGCCCCCAGTAGTGCTGCCTATATTCAAATGCTCGCTTTAATGCTGTAGTGCAACTCCTCCTCACTTTGAAGCGCCGCCAGCAATGCCTCTTCCGGCCTGTGGCCATATTTGCCATGATCATGAATGCCTACATCAGGATTCATGTGCTCGTGACCACATGCTGGTGCTTCCTGAGATTCAGCACAAGAGGTCATGATGATATCACAATACCTTGCGCTGTTCTACTGCCTCATAGGCTTCAGGTCTCGTGGCCTGCTGCCTATGAGGCACAACAGTAGGGACCGAATCCATAGGCTCCTGTGCCCCGTCACAAACTAACACCCCATCAAAGGCACCTCGCCCACTGCCTGAGGTGAGATGCACATATTTTAATCTATATGCAAATCAGCAGATAAGTGCTCTGAGGATGGCCCCTTACCACTTTCTGCACTGTTACTCCTCCTGCTTCAACTGCCAGCCCATAGCCATCTTATCTGGAGAGGGACAGGCTGGCAAAGAAATAGAGAGCAAGGGTCAACAGAGTGGCTTGGGCCCACCCTCAATGCACTTAACGGCTCATTAGCATTTGGATTAAAAGTACCTTTTCTCCAAAAATGAAGCAAGTGAAAGGAATGATTACATTCAGCTGGGCAAGACCTACAAAGCTTTCTGTCTGGCTTATCAGTGAATTTCCAGGTGTCAGGCGACCCTTAATACATTAAGTTTTGTATATTCGTCTTACTTCACTTGGTCTAGGTTTAAAATGTTTTCTAAATCAGTAATAACATGTAAAGTTTTTCGTGTGACTTCAAATTTATAATGTAACCTCAAAGTGCCCTGATTTTTAATATAAAATATAATGATGGCAAATTCAAAATTGTGAAGTATGTCATGGTCCTTTATCAGCAAGGCTGAATAATTACAAGGATAATAATCTTTGCAAGTTTCACTTAAAATGCTTCATTACTGGTAAGGAATTGAGTTTTGCACATCAAAGGACCTGCTGCTCCCTGGAGTACCTAGTGAATCTGAGAGCCTATGTGCAGCATCAGAGCAAACCTTATCATGTGAACCTTCTCCTGAAGTGCCCTGCAAGGCATCGCTGTGTAACACAAGCGCCCTCCCCTCCAAGTGCAGAGGGATTAAAATAAATATGTTTATATCCACCAGAAACTTATGTGACCTAGAAAAAGTTAGCTTGACTTTATTTGTTAAACTCAGAGGAAAAGAAATAAATTACATTGATCACACTTTCTATAAATGCATTGATTGGTACTGCATTTGTAGATTGGCAGATTGCTCTTTATAGTTAACCGGAAATCTGTCACATCCATTCTGGACTATTATCTGCGGTAATACCTGAGTATTACTACAGATAAGGAATCCAGATCACCATGTTTTATTTTCCTACTGCCCCTGGATCTCCCGCTGTCAGCAGTCAAAGCTGTGGTGAAATAACAGTCCAGGCTGCTGTGCTGTGCTATCATAATGGAGAAGACTTCTGTGCGCATGCGCTGCAGCCCTGACAATGTATTTCAGAACAGCTTCAAACACTGACAGCTGGGGAACAGAGGCAGTGGGAAAATAAAAAAAAAAATTGTAATCTGGACTCCTTGTCTGCACTACTACTGTACTTACTGTACATATTACACAAAATAATAGTCCAAAATCATGGTGACAGATTCCCTTTAAGTGAAGTAGTACAAAATGTAGACCACCAGGATGAAGAAATAATCACAGGGGTCCAGGAATACATCACACATAGGATACCTAAATATTTCAAGAATACAGTATGGACATTTAAAATGTGAAGATCCTAGAACCAAGGACACACTAATGAGAGAAACAGCATAAAAGTAGGAAGAAAACAAATGGGTTCTAAGGGCTTGTTGTGTTGGAAGTTCCGGTTGGCTTCCGTTGCAGATTCCGCCAAAAATAGCATATGGAGAACTTTTTTCTCCTCCAAAAGCAGATACATTAACAGAAAATCTTGCATTGACATAAATATTTAGACCTTTTACTCATGACTTAAAGCTCCTTTGGCAGAGATTATAGCTTCCAGTCTTCTTGGGTGTGATGCCATAAGGTTTGCACACCTGGAATTGGGGATTTTCTGCCATTATTCTCTACATACCCTCTCAAGCTCTGTCAGGTTAGATGGGAACTGTTGGTAGACAGCCATCTTCAGGTCCCTCCAAAGATATTCCATTGGGTTCAGGGCTCTGGCCATGCCACTCAAGAACATACACAGAGTTATCCCTAAGCCATTCCTGTGTTGTCTAGGCTGTGTGCTTAGGCTCCTTGTCTTTTTGGAAGGTAAATCTTCGACCTAGTCTAAGGTCCACAGCACTCTGGATCAGGTTTATTTTTTTTGTACCCTTCTCCATAGTCATGTCTCTGAGCTTTACAGGCAGTTCTTTCCTCCTCATGGCTTGGCGTTTGCTCTGATATGCATTGTCAGCTGTGCAATCAAAATACAGTGGTATGCCAAAGCTCACCCAGGCCCCCTACCCTTCCTTCAGTGTCATCAATATCAGGAGCCCAGAAAACCCCCTTTAACACTTAACCCTGGAGTTCAGTCGCTGAACTGTCAAGAAGGAAACCCACCATATACTTATAGGTTTCTTGATTAATATCTGGTAAAGACATCAATCAATATACAAGATCATAGCATGTTTGCATGTTGCGCTGGCTAATAGCCAATGAACCAAGTCAACATCAGTACTTGATAGTATTATGGCTGAATACAAACAATACATGAAAGACTACTACCAAAATAGAAACTACATGGATACCATTGATAAAGAAAGAAAGCTCCAATAAATTAAATACATCCAGGTGTTCAATGCAATAAAATGAAAAGCTTTGTATAATTATATCTGAGAATGCCTTAAAGGGGTTCTCCAGCTTTTTTTTTAACCTTTTTAAAATTTCAACCCCATGCTGCTGTACCTGTGGAAATATTCACATTCATGTGCTCATTTCCATTCCTTTCTTGCTCCTTTGCTCCCTTCACTGGTTTTCTGATCCATGTCTGTAAACCTTCAGATAGATGCATGCTATGTGTGATGTAAGAAATCTATTGTGTTTTTTGCCCTGCCTAAAAAAGGAAAATTGCATTTTTAATGCTGTTTTATTTAAACAATACATTTTTTTCATACTACGCTATAGATAAGTGATGTTACAGGGGGTACATACTTTCCTATATAAAAATGCAAGTTCCAGTTATGCAAAATGGATTAAACATGCCCATGCTTACACACATTATATGACCAAAAACTTCACAAAAATGACCAAACATCTTGTGAAGTGTGATATTGCTTATCTAAAAAATGTTCTTGACTTTACAAACTCCTGAAACATTCATCTATAATGTTTTTCTTAATTTAGGTTAGTTTCACAAAGCAATTTTCCATGTTCCAGTTAAGCATTTATGGCATGTCCACAGATTGTTATAAATCCCTGATAGGTGTGAGTCCCACCTCTAGGACTTTCACCGGTCTGTGGAAAGATGCTGCTTGATGGGCTCTTTTTAGAACTTCCATAGTTTGCAAACACAGCTATGTCTACATTGGACATGGTTAGTGGCTTAGAATTGGCAAACGAGAGTTATTATGCCCTGTTCTCCCAATAGGTAAGAGTCCAACCGATCGTACCTACACCTATTAGATATTAATATCATACCTTATGGATATGCTCTTAATGTTTTGTATGGGAACACCTCTAAAGTGTTTCCCAGTTTGAACAACTCATTTCCAGATTCAGGACTTCTGCAGTAGGAAAGCACAAAATGCTGTGTAATTGCAGTAAACCTAACCATGTTAGAAAAATTTAATTTTGTCTTATGTCCTTAAAAGTCAAAAAGCATCCATTGAAATTAATGCATGCTTGTGGTTCTTTGCATCACCTAGCCAAACTATAGCCCTTGGATGTTATGAATGGGGCAGAAAGGTTAAAGGCAGGGGAAGTATAACTCATAGCTATATAAGAATTCTCTTAATTTGGGTCCATTTCCAGTTGTGGTGAAAAAATTAATCAGTGTACTAAGGGTTTGTCTAACCCATATAACGGAAACCTCAGAAAGTACATACCATATGTGTAAGTGATTTTCATAACAGACCAGATTATGTTTGAAGGAGAATGGCACTTTACAATGGAAATCAATCATTTAACCACTTAGCTTCACCATACCTGATTAATATGTACATTAACTAAGAGCTCCAAGATAGAATATGAGGCCAGTCATTTGCCATGGCGCATTAGCACTATATTAGACCATTCACTTAAGACTCAGTTTTAATAACCATAAAAGTAATTTATAGGCTAATGTAATTAATTAAGTACACGTTCAAGATCTCCATATATTTTACATAGGGATATTAAAGGGATTTGAATAACCAAGGCATTTGTCATACACCGTAGATACAACAGAGATAATCATTTATAAAAGCAATGAAATTACCGAGCATCTGTTGAGAGGAGGAGGACAAATGTTGCTTCCTGCCCAGGAGTTAAAATATATAAAATCTCTATACTAATTTTAATATTCTTTAGAAAATAGTTCTGATCAGTACTGATTTAAGTCTAATGCATGATAATACTGAATCAATATGCAAAAAAAAAGCTCACAGAAAGATAGCAAGAAAGGTTCATAAAAGGTTCTTAAAATTTGTTTAGTGTCCGATTCGTGAAATTTTTAAAAAATATGATTAGTGTCAAATCGATTGCACGAGTATCAAATATGCTCCAATAGGGCTGAAAATTGGTATATGAGGTCTGCTAGGAGCAATGAGAGCAATAGCAAATGATGTCAGAATGCCACTAACATATATAGCTAAGTGTAAACTCATGGTTGCCGGTGTTAACAAACAGTGTGTTTAAAACCACACTGGACCGTCGTATTTGTTATGCTTTTTAATATTAGAAACCTTCCAAAAATTGTCTCTAATTGGGGCAGATGTTGTTTAAACACACAACAGTGGCTTGTTCTGAAGTTGAACAAGCCCGGGTTCAAAATTGCACATGTTCCCTGCTGAAGTGGTGAGCTGCTGCTTGTACAGAAGCTCTAAGATATGCAAGGTGGAATTCCAGTAAGTTGGAATGTCATGGATCAAGTGGTTCAATGACAGACAGTTCTGATGCTGCAAGTCCAGGAGAGAATCCTGTGCCACATAAGAATGGCTGAAATACAAGGTCTCCTGGAAATGACCAGCACTCTTTGCAATCCCCAATCACATTGCCATACAGAGAGCATGTGTTATTTTCCCAAATGTAGCCACAATGTTCCTGCCATTGTTGCTCACCACCTTGCCCAGTTGACGTTGGCAGGGAGACAGCCAGAGGGATGTTTACTGCTGCTAGAAGCTGATTGGCTGTGTGGCTACTCTTCCCCAGGCTGATCAGCTCCAATATGGCATGACAACACTTCACTTTACAAATATGTTAGGAGGGAAGGGGAGTGGGAGCAGTGGTCTGCCCTGTTTCTGTTGGGGATAGGAGGATTTCCATGGATGAGTACATGGAGGAGATGACAAGGACAGTGTACTGAATGTGGATTCAGCCTGTTGATCACAAAAGAGACCAGAAGAAGGAGGACACTCTTGGTCTGCTAGCTGGTGGACAGTTCTATTTTCCCACTGGATCATGTGCTGCAATAGTTGTAGTGCCTATGTTTCTGTTTGAATGCCCACAACTTATTTTAATTCTGCAGATCATGCACAAGCGATGCTTTTGTCTTCCAGCACTGTGGAGAAAAATCACCCTCCTCCTCTGATGTCACCTCCTCCTCTTCAGCACCTCAATCCAGCTCCCAACACACAATCATCATTATAATCCTCACCCTTCCCGCCACTTTTATCAGACTGTGACATATCATCGTAGGCTGTTTGGCCCCCCTCCTGATTCCTTGCTCTGCATTTACCCCAAGTGCCACTGTCGCTACCACTATTGAAGCTACAAGTACCACTACTAAAACCACAATCACCACCAACACAGCTATGTATGGGCTCTCCCACCTCTGCCTGCACCTTCTTCTCATGGTAGTCCAAACACTGACTGTTCTCATACAAGTCATCAACAGAGAGACTATCTTGAGTATCCTCCATAGAACATGGGGTTTTGTTGGCTATTCTTAGGAAAAAAGAAGTCATCTCAGTAAGGAAAGAGAGGATGCAACTGAAACTGAAAAGTTTCTGTGAGGTTGCAAGAAGGAGGAGCAGGGGAAACTCTGTGACCCCTGGCTCCAAGGTACGGTATCAGACTCAGAAGTGACATCCACATCGTCCTGCTGTAATTGAGAGGAGAACGGAACCATTCAGTACATAGTCTCATCCTCTCTGTCCTCAGTAATAATGTGGCACCTATAGGAAGGCAGGGACAACACTGGCCTACTACTACTACTACTACTGCTTCTACTACTGGCTGGACTACTGCTGCTTCTGCTGCTTGCTCTACTACAGTGAACAGTAGCTTGCAGTACCAGTAAAAATTCAATAACACTGGTATAATGAACTGAAATTGCAATTATAAATGGTAAATAGAAGCTGTTTTTTAAGAAAAAAAGAGGAAATTGTTCAGTGTTTGTAGAAGAAGATATGCTATTGGGGTACTAGCAATATCTCTATGTAGAAACTTTTTCACAAAAAAAAAGTTGGCTGGTTCTTCATACAGAAAAATATAAGTAGGACTCAATTACAATTTATAGAAGTAGGTTAACCATATGCCTCCCCTTACTTTGATAATCATTCAGGTAGCTGTGAAAAGCACTGGTCTGTATTCTTGCTTTTAGCAATACTATACAGGCACAAATAAATTATCTTTTAAAAAAAGTATTAAACGTATTAGCAGTGAAAACATTTAAGATAATGTTACAGTGGCATATATTGTTAAACAAGCTGCATATCCCAAAAAATACATGGTAAATTATTATTTGACACATTAAAAGATGCTTCCTGGATGAAAAGGCCGCATGAGGAGCTCAGGTACATAAGCAATTATTGAAATCCCAAATTACAGATTTCAACTTCTTATTGCCATTGGTTGGGCTTTTGTTGTGACAGACTGTGTCAGACAACATCTAAAGGGATATCATGATCTTGAGTTTTTTTCAGAAAATTTACAGGAAAGTTATTCATGACACAAAACAGTTGTGAAGCCCAACACCAGAAGACCAACCCACGTCCAGCCTGCTTTACAGTACTGTAGACAGTAAAAATGTTGAATAAGCATTTTGAAGTAGGTGGGTTCCGCAAAGGCATTACACAGTCTCCTGACCCACTCACATACGCAGAAGCGCTTCTGCCAGGAGGCGAGATGAGAATCTCGCCTCAGGCGGCAGTTTTCTGTATGTTTGAGGGGCGGCATCCACACAGCAGTTAAACACTGCTAGTGGATGCTGCCTGTGTCCCCTTTAGTTGCGCATTCAGCCCGCCCATCCTCCCTTCCCAGAGCACAGGGAGCTTATGTCCTGGCAGTCACTGCTCAGCTCCCTGCGCTCCTCCCCATCTTCAGGCCTGCTGCGCACAGAATGGTGAAGCAGGGAGATTTCTCCCTGCTTCACCATTCAGCCTGCAGGCATGATCGCGCTGCCGGCCGGTGTGGGCAGAGCCTGCATCCAGGAATCTGCATAAGCTCCACTCACAAAGTCCTGCATAACGATCTGTGTCTCCAGGGGAGAGAGGACTTCAGGAACAGGATGAGTAGGTGAGTAGGTGCTGTGTGTGTGTGTGTTTTGTGCTGTGTGAAGTGGGCACATTGGGCATTAATACTGTGAAGGGGCCACAGAGTGTATTACTGCTCTGTAGAGGGCACAGAGAGGGCATAACTACTGTGAGGGGGCACAAAGACGGTATTTCCAATGTGAAAGGGGCACAGATTGTCAGTCCCTCTGTGTCTCTGTCCCTGTGTGTCCCTGTCCGTGTGTGTCTGTCCCCCTGTGTGTGTCACCTTCACCATGCCCACAGTGTTCCTATGTCTTGACGCAGCTGCATCAGGACGTTCTGTGTGGGCAAGAAGAAGAAGAAGATGGAAGAAGAGACAGCGCCGCCAGCATGGAGTCCACGGGAGAAGCACAGGGAGGGACACTAAGGACGCAGGTAACACTACCACATGATCTACACTAGTGTTATCTGTGGTTTTACATAGGACTGCAGTTAACACTACCACATGATCTACACTAGCGTTATCTTTGGTTGTACATAGGACTGCAAGTAACACTACCACATTATCAGCACTAGTGTTATTTGTGGTTTTAAATAGGACTGCAGGTAATACTACTGCATTTTCTGTACTCAGCCATCACTGTGTTAGGTGTGCTGTTACATAGGACTGCAGGTAACATCTACTATTGTATCTGTACTCTGAGATTTATCACTGTGTTACCTGTGGTGTTACATAGGACTGCAGGTGATATCAATAACATTATCTGTACTTGTACCGCCCCAGATCTGGCAGGACAGTCTTGGAGTTCGGTAGCTACTTGGCTTTCATACTACTTTTTAAAGGGGTTGTCTCATCATGGACAATATCTCTAGGATATGCCCCCATTGTCTTATAGGTGCGGGTCCCACCGCTGGGACCCGCACCTACATTCAGAAAGGAGCCCTGCAAGGTGGTGGTTGGAGGACTCCGGTCCAGCCACCACCATGCCGGCTCCCCATAGAAGTGAATGGGAGCGGAACACGCATGTGCGGCCACCGCTCCCATTCATTTCTATGGAGCCGATGGAAATAGCCGAGCCAGTGCTAAGCTATTTTCGCCGGCCCCATAGAAAATGAATGGAGGGCAGCTGCGCATGTGCCCTCCTTCACTTTCGGGGCTATGTTCTGGATATAAGTGTGGGTCCCAGCAGTAGGACCCGCACCTATTAGACAATGGAGGCATACAGTCATGGCCAAAAGTTTTGAGAATGACACAAATATTATATTTTCACATGATCTGCTACCCTCTGGTTTTTATGTGTGTTTGTCAGATATTTTTATCACATACAGAAATATAATTGCAATCATATTATGAGTAACAAAAGCTTATATTGACAGTTAGAATGAGTTAATGCAGCAAGTCAATATTTGCAGTGTTGACCCTTCTTCAGGACCTCTGCAATTCTCCCTGGTATGCTCTCAATCAACTTCTGGACCAAATCCTGACTGATAGCAGTCCATTCTTGCACAATCAATGCTTGCATTTTGTCAGAATTTGTAGGTTTTTGTTTGTCCACCCGTCTCTTGATGATTGACCACAAGTTCTCAATGGGATTAAGATCTGGGGAGTTTCCAGGCCATGGACCCAAAATCTCTATGTTTTGTTCCCTGAGCCATTTAGTTATCACCTTTTCTTTATGGCAAGGTGCTCCATCATGCTGGAAAAGGCATTGTTGATCGCCAAACTGCTCTTGGACGGTTGGGAGAAGTTGCTCTCGGAGGACATTCTGGTACCATTCTTTATTCATGGCTGTGTTTTTAGGCAAGACTGTGAGAGAGCCAATTCCCTTGGCTGAGAAGCAACCCCACACATGAATGGTTTCAGGATGCTTTACAGTTGGCATGAGACAAGACTGGTGGTAGCACTCACCTCGTCTTCTCCGAATAAGCTGTTTTCCAGATGTCCCAAACAATCGAAAAGGGGATTCATCAGAGAAAATGACTTTACCCCAGTCCTCAGCAGTCCACTCCCTGTACCTTTTGCAGAATATCAGTCTGTCCCTGATGTTTTTTCTGGAGAGAAGTGGCTTCTTTGCTGCCCTCCTTGAGACCAGGCCTTGCTCCAAGAGTTTCCGCCTCACAGTGCGTGCAGATGCACTCACACCTGCCTGCTGCCATTCCTGAGCAAGCTCTGCACTGCTGGTAGCCCGATCCCGCAGCTGAAACACTTTTAAGAGACGGTCCTGGCGCTTGCTGGTCTTTCTTGGGCGCCCTGGAGCCTTTTTGGCAACAATGGAACCTCTCTCCTTGAAGTTCTTGATGATGCGATAGATTGTTGACTGAGGTGCAATCTTTCTAGCTGCGATACTCTTCCCTGTTAGGCCATTTTTGTGCAGTTCAATGATGACTGCACGTGTTTCTTTAGAGATAACCATGGTTAACAGAAGAGAACCTGTGTTAATGGAGCAATCACTGAAACGATGTTAGCTGGTCCTTTTAAGGCAGGGCTGCAATGATGTTGAAATGTGTTTTGGGGGATAAAGTTCATTTTCTAGGCAAATATTGACTTTGCAAGTAATTGCTGTTAAGCTGATCACTCTTTATAACATTCTGGAGTATATGCAAATTGCCATTATAAAAACTGAAGCAGTAGACTTTGTAAAAATTAATATTTGTATCATTCTCAAAACTTTTGGCCATGACTGTATACTAGCGATATGCCCCCATTGTCCAAGATGATACAAACCCTTTAATGGGAGGGGGGCGGCATTTAAATTTTTGCCTCAGGCAGCAGAAGAGCTAGAATCGGCCCTGCACATACGGGTAAGGTGTCATTATACTGCTCACTACTGGTTCACAGGACTGTAGTGTGACTGTATTGAGGATTTGCATCTTACATAATAGTGAGATGTTTCAGAGAAATTAACTCTCCATAAACAGCTTCCAGCAATAAATAACCTTTTTCTCCTGCCGTGCTCTGAATAAAAGAGAAGAATCCCCATGTGATGCAATCTCCTTGAAATCCAAATAGAATTCATCAATAAAATTTACAAATGTTATCATATTAACTTGCTTTATTGCAAGTGTGTTAAATTAAAAAGCAAAGCTCTCAGTCTTGGAGAGCCTTGGAACATCTAACACACTTAATTCATATGTGTACTCTTGGGAGGCAGTGAAGAGGCAACACAAAAGTACATTGGTTGAATTGCTTTAAACTTCACTTATGAATACATTGGATGGAATCAAATTAGCACCATAATAAACACATTCTTATTCTCAGGCTTCACCCATGGTTTATGGTGTTGATGTATGAAAACAAGGAGATCAATTTGGATTTAAAGGGGTTGTCTGGACTTTTACTATTGATGACCTATCCTCACAATATCAGATCGTCGGGAGTCCAGCATCCGGCAACCCTGCAGATCAGCTGTATGAGGAGACGTCACTCGCAGTGGGCATGTGCTGTCTCCCTTCTCTGTTCCTGTTCGCTGCTGCTGTCTATGGAAAAAAACAGAAAGTTTAGTTTTTTGGAATTTGAGGATGAAAAAAGTATCCTTAAAGTTGTTCTCCTTTTCATACTGTATAATTATTAACTGTTCCTCCATTGCTATTATACCCTGTAATGTTTCCCAACATATCTTTTGGTTTTTTTTTGGCTCTTGTCATTGTCATTCATGGATTCCCCACTGCTTTCCCATTTGTTTTCATGCTGAACTTCTAGGTTCAACTTCTGCTGGTGAGCTCTAAGCATTAGGTGGGACTCACAGCTTCCTCTCCCCTCCCATTGTATGTGGGATTTCACACTGGAGGTAACGGAGAGTTGGTTGCTGTATGTCGGACTTTATGCTCCTATCCGCAAAGGCCCATATGGCATAGCTAGTTTAGCGTTAGGTCGCGTGCCACGTGAGATACCTTGACGGGGTATGTGGGCTCCGGTATGTTCTTGATATAAGAATATATTGGCAAAAGTCTCATTTTATTATCAGTGTGAGGGTTTAGTCATATACTGTCAATTGCATTTACCGTTGTAGTGCACCATTTTCAGTGAATTTTTGTTTTATATAGTTAGCCACATCCGCACATTTGGCTATCCTGTGTAGGATGTCTTTGTGGTACATGTGGTCCGCTACAGGCATTCTCCATTGTATGCAATTTTGCTGGGGATTGCTGTTAGCAACGGGTTAACATGTGCAGGATCTGCTCCCCTGATTAGAAATGCGCAACAGCATATGGGGTTTTGAGCATTTTCTGCCTTTTAAGACCACTTTTTTCAGTGAGTTTGAGCTCCAAGCATTACCCACATTTTATTCAGATATCATCACGCATACGCAATGCTGCTGTAAATTTTCATTTTACATTCAGCTTCATGACACAAGTGCAGTAGGGGATAGGTACAACACATGTGTAGGTGGAAACTCTGCTGCTTCGTCAAAATTATATGTAATGCCAGTGAGGACAATAGTATGTGGCTTAGACTGCAACAGAAGCTGCTAAACCTAGAACGACACGTAAGTAGAAGTAATGAAAAGAAGACTGGGTCCATCACTACACCACAGCAAAGGTGAAGTAATCGGCAGCACTTGGAAGGGTATGAAGTTTGTCACTTCTTTCAACAGGTATAAGGGAATCCTCTTTTTGGCAATTTAACCCAATTTAGGGCCCAAAAGAACTGTGTCCTTAATGGGTTAATACGACTAGAACTCTGGACGCTGGGTATTTTTCACAGCTGAGCAGTACTTATTGTTAGCAATGGTAGGCTTTGGTTATGTCTGGATGCAGGTTTCATTGTTTCCATGTCAGAAGCAAATGTGAACAAAAGCCAGCCCAGAATTTAAAAAAAAAAACATTCAATACAGAAAAAAACTGAAAAATCTAGAAAACATGTTTGGCAAAGGGGAAGAGCAACAAACACTGCAGACTTCCCTTAGGAAGAATATACGTGTTGGCCAGATGGCATTAGTGAAGACATGAAAAACCACTGCCCCAGTTGTTATGATTTCCAACATACTGTAAATGCTTCTTCTCATGCCCCTTTCCAAATGTGTAATAGATGCCAGCTTTGTTTATACAGTGCCTCCGGTTTAGGGCATTAAATGATATTCCTGAGTGTGACATTTGGGGTTTGTTATCACTTTCACATTTCACAAGTAAATCTGTGCTGCACTTTTGGGTGGAAACATGACCATCTGGCTTGCAGTCAGTCATGATATTCATTATTTTTTATATCAGGAACCATTTCAAGTTGTGAAATACTGATCCATTTGCAGATGGGTAAATTAAAGTCTTATCTTTATGTACTGTGAAAGGAGATTTCCGCCTGTTCCTGCCAGTTTTAGCCCAGCATAATTAATCTGCTATTGCAGAGAACTAAATCTTAGTTTAGATATTATGTTTTAAAAAGTTCATCAAAATTGCAAAGTTTGGCTTTGTTTAGTTTGCTTGCTTATTTGTTCAAGGACATTAAAGATGTTTAGCATGAAAATTAAATTATTACCTTAATGAGAGAGAAAGGATAAATTGTGAAGTGATTATTCTATGTATGAATAGATTAGACAGTCACTATCATAATTTTGTTTCCTCCATTATAATTTTAGCAAAAACATAGCAAAAAGTCTGTTATATTTTTAAAGTGGTTCTTCAAATGGCCACCAACAACCTGTCTTAAAATGTGAGCTTGACTGGTTGCTCCACTTGCAGAGCTGCTTAGAGGGTTAAGGGACGAAGTCTCACTACACACTATGCTCTGGCACTTGCCTATATTAGACACTGGTAAGTTTTACTGTCAGGCTGCTCAGATATGATGGCATATCATAGACAGGATGACATCATTACCATCTATTGTAGAGCAGTGTAATGTGTAGTGAGGTCCCACCCCCTCATCACTAGGCAGCTCTGCAATTGGAGGCAACTTGTCCTGCTCACAGTCGAAGACAAGTTGCCTGTGGCCATTTTAAATAATTCCTGGAGAACCCCTGTAACAATAAGAATAGCAATTGAAAAGATAAATTAATAAATTAATTAATTAAGTAATTAAAACATTTTAAGATGTTACCTCTTACATTACTAGTTAAATATTTACATTGTAAGTTGAGGAAATATGTTTGGTTACTTTTATTTTTTTTTGCAGTTTATACTTTAAATTGGTTCACAGCCCAAAATGTAATTTTAGAAACTACTGTTTAATATAACAGCCAAACATTCTGAATTCCATGACATGACTTCTTCTGAAATGCACTCAGCAGTATGCCAGCTTGAGCTGAACAAGTGGGTGATGTTTGACAGTCAGGTTCCTAGGGATGCAATGCTTCTCATTTTTTAAGGGAGTTGTCAGGCAACACATCCCTAGTAATCCATCTATGGCAGATAACTCATAACTTCAACTCAATAAAGAATTGCCAGTAAACTTCACCTTCCTCTATCTCTTTCTGCTATAATTGACATATATTTGTAACAGTAAAGTTAGACTTTAACCCCTTGACGACTAGCGGCGTAATAGTACGGCGCTGCGGCAAGGTGCTAGAAGCCCAGCGCCGTACTATTACTGAGCGCTGTTCACCCGGCTCCCGGGCGTAATCGCCGCGGGACCCGGGTGTCATGGCTGCACTGCTCGGCAGGCAGCCATGTCGGGTAGGGGCAGGGGGAGGTGTTTTCATCCCCCTGCAGCTCCGGTGGCTGCGATTGGCCGGATTCCATAGGAGCTGCAGAGGAAGTGGGGGACGGTCATCTGAAGGTGACCGGTGCTGAACAAGTCAGCACCTGTCCTCCCAGAGGTCAGGCAGGGGACTCCACTGTTTTGGGTCCCCTGCCAGCGCTGCCATTGGCTGGAGCAACGCTACAGCCAATGGCAGCGCTACAGCTACACAGGAAGAGGCTGAACCTTCCTGCATGCAGCCATTCTAGCTGGAGACTGCATGCTGGAAGGTTCTGCGCTTTTCTGTGTGCTGTTGGCTTGCTGGGACTTGTGATTTTTGGCTGCTGAAAAGAAGAAGAAAAGAAGAAGAAGAACAGAAGAAGAACAGAAGAAAAGAAGAAGAAGTTACTAACCCACCCTCTGTCCCTGTCCCCCCCTGCCCCCCCTCCCTTCCCCTACCCTCTCCCATCCTTTTTTTACGGACGCCACTTGGTCTGTGTGTTTTTTGTCTTTTTTTAACTTTTTAACAATTTAGCAGCTCCGCACCACTTTTTCTGCATGCGAGCTGTGACCGCCCAGTGCTTTTCAGTGCATACCTGCCTGATCAGCACCTGAGGATCATTTTTTGTGCTTTTTTTTTTTTTCTTTTTTTTTTGGTGAAAAAAAGAAGTTACTACAGTTAGGGTTTTATATAAATATATATAGAGCTCCATATCTATCTATCTATCTATCTATCTATCTATCTATCTATCTATCTATCTATCTATCTATCTATCTATCTATATCTATATATAGAAGTTACATTTTTAGCCAGTGTTCAGTTTTTTATACTGTAGTGAATTTTTTTGACTACAGTATTTGCACTCACACACGTTTTGCGTCCGTGCGTGCGTGTGTGCGTGCTGCGTTAGCACATTTTTTGAGAGTCTAGGTAGTGTCAGTCAGAGATATATCATATATATATAAAAATCCATATATATATATATATATATACTAGCTGAAGGACCCGGCTTCGCCCGGGTATATTTAATCTATTTCATTTAATGTTTGTGTGTGTGTCGTTAAAAGATATCGAGAGTGACCTCTACAGTGCCCGCCCATTAACAGAAACATCCACAGCGCCCTCCCCTTTAACTGTGACCTCCACAGCAGCTAGGGTGGCCCTGTCTTCACCCCAGAAAGCCGGACCTCACTGGCCATTCCCCCAAACATGAAGCAGCACCCCCGGTCCCCATGAAGCCACACCACTAAACATGAGGCCACGCCCCCTGGCTCCATGAAGACATGGAGGACAAGCTGTCTGAGTGTGACCTACTGAAAGGGTGGACATCCCTGCGTCCGTCCAGGCACTGCGCCGGGCAGAGAACAGGGAGCCAGAAAACTGGACTGTCCAGCCTAAAGCCGGACATCTGGCCACCCTAACATCAGCCTGCCCCTAGGGTGGCCAGAGGTCCAGTGACTTAGTGGGGCCTGGGGGTGGGGCTTTTAAGTCCTTCTTTTGAAGGTGGCCTGAATTACAGGTCGATACCATAGTAATTTAGGAGGAAAGTAGGTAGCAGTGGAAGAAAACATCTTTTATTGCTACTGAACAGTAAATATGTGAAATTTACATTATATGATATAAAACATAACTTATATTTATGGTAACGGGAATACCCCATTAACAGTGTCATCCACAGCGCTCTGTCCCTTTAAATCAGACCTACAGCAGTGAACTGGCTAGGTTGTTATGGAAACCTGGTGTGTGTGGAGACTAACTGCCTGTGAGCTTCTATTGGCTGATAAGGGTCATGTGACCAGGCTAATGCATTTTTTGGGAATATCTCTGGAACAGTACGTCCTGGAGAGCTGAGACCAGTTCTAAAACCTTCCCGGACACCTGATGTACCGGTGTGCCAAATTTCGTGATTGTAGCTGTGACGGTGCGGATTCCTTTAGCGGACATACACACACACACATACACACACACACACATACACTCAGCTTTATATATTATATATATATATATATATATATATATAATATTATATATATATATATACACATTTCAGTTAGTGTCAGTGTAGGATTTGCACGTACGCACTGTATCTGCGTACGTGCAGTTTGCAGAGGACTGTAGTGAATTTTTCACTACAGTTTCTGCACTCACACACCATCTGTGTGTGCGTGCTGTGAAAGCAGCATCTGCATATTTTTTTTATTTTTTTATTTTTTTACTTGTGTGAAAAAAAAACACAGTTAGTGGTAGATAGATAAATTTCAGTTAGTGGCAGTTTAGGTTTTTGCACGAACGCACAGTATCAGCGTACGTGCTGTTTGCACAGGACTGCAGTGTATTTTTTCACTACAGTTTCTGCACTCACACACCATCTGTGTGCGTGCGTGCGTGCTGTGAAAGCAGCATCTGCATATTTTTTTTTTTTATTTTTTTTTACTTGTGTGAAAAAAAAACACAGTTAGTGGTAGTTAGATAAATTTCAGTTAGTGGCAGTTTAGGTTTTTGCACGAACGCATAGTATCTGCGTACGTGCTGTTTGCAGAGGACTGCAGTGAATTTTTTCAGTACAGTTTCTGCACTCACACACCATCTGTGTGCGTGCGTGCTGTGAAAGCAGCATCTGCATATTATTTGGGGTTTTTTTTTACTTGTGTGAAAAAAAAAAACACAGTTAGTGGTAGTTAGATAAATTTCAAAGTTTAGATTTTTGCACGTGTTCTGCGTACGTGCATTTTGCAAGCACTGAGCACCGATCAGTAGTCCATTACTGATCGTGTCTGCTCTTTTTTTTTTCTTTTGTGCGGTAAAAACTTTTTCCTGCAGCAAAACCTTTTTTTTTTTTTTATTTGAAGACTTTTATTATTGAAAAGACCTTTTTTTTTTATTCCCTCCCCCCTTTTTTTTTTTTAATTCAAAGTATTACTGTCAAAAACACCTTTACGTGTAAAACCACTACACACACACCCTCCACACTAAATAAAGTTCTACACGTTTCACCCATCACACCCCATAAATAAAAATGTCCCAATCATCCCAACGAGTGTACTCGGCAGAAGAGGCATACGCCATCCTTGCCTCTGATGCCGAATCGGCCACTGAAGGAGAAGAGGACGCCACTTTCCTCTACTCCTCCCACCCCCTCATCATCATCATCATCCGCTGATGAGGGACCCTCTAGGAGCGCCCCAGAACGACCACTGAGGCAGCCCCCCAGAGTGACCCCATATGGACCCCCCCCTGATGCTTATCAGCCCTAAATTCTAGAAGTTTGTGGGAAACTCTGGAATTGAAATTGACTGCACGGGCTTCACAGAAATTGATTTTTTTTCAAAATCTTTTTCAGTGACGATTTAGTGAATTTAATTGTGGCCCAAACTAATTTGTACGCCCAGCAGTTCATTACCCAGAACCCCATGTCACCATACGCAAGACCCCTTGGTTGGACCCCAGTAACAGCAGCAGAAATGAAATTGTTCTGGGGGCTGGTGCTGCACATGGGGCTTGTGAAAAAAACAAAAATGAGACAGTATTGGAGTGCGGATGTCTTGTACCACACTCCAACATTCAGTGCTGCCATGGTCCGGAATTGATTTGAATCTATTCTGAAATTTTTGCATTATAATGATAATGCACAGTGTCCTCCCCAAAGTGACCCGACATTTGATCGGCTTTACAAAATTAGGCCCCTCCTTGACCACTTCAGTGCCAAGTTTTCTGAAGTGTACACCCAGAAGAAAACATCTGTGTAGATGAGTCCCTGGTGCATTTCAAGGGGAGGGTAAAATCCCGCCAGTACCTGCCCAACAAGCGGGTAAGGTATGACATAAAAATGTACAAGCTCTGTGAGAGTAGGTCAGGGTACACTTATAGGTTCCAGGTCTATGAAGGCAATTCACGGATAGAACCCCCAGAATGCCCCTCTGGCCAAGGAGTTAGTGGGAAACTAGTGTGGGACTTGCTGCACCCACTGCTGGATAAGGGTTACCACCTCTATGCGGATAACTATTATACCAGCTTACCCCTCTTCATGTCCCTAAGTGCCAGGCGTAATGTGGCTTGCGGCACAGTACGTAAAAATCAGAGAGGCCTCCCTAGATCCCTGGTAGGGCAACCACTGAGGAAGGGTGAAAGTAGGGCTCTCCTGCATGAAAACTTGATGGTGGTTAAGTACAAGGACAAGAGGGACGTCCTTGTACTGACCAGCATTCACCCCAACACCAGCTCCCCTGTAGCAGTACGTGGTACTACTACCACTGTCCCCAAACCGGACTGCATCCTGGCCTACAACAAGCACATGGGAGGAGTTGATCTTTCAGATCAAGTTCTGAAGCCCTACAGTGCCACACGAAAAACAAAAGTGTGGTACAAAAAACTAGCCGTACACCTTGTACAGACGGCAATGTACAATGCGTACGTGCTATTTAAATCTGCTGGACACACGGGAACTTTCCTTCACTTTCAAGAAGTAGTCATCAAGGCCCTAATTTTTCCCAACCAAGCAGAAGAGGCCCCCAGTACTTCTGCAAGTTACGGTGCTCGAGTTGTACCAGGACAACATTTCCCTGGTGAAGTTCCCCAGACAGCGAGGAAGGGAAGGACCCAAAAACGATGCAGGGTGTGTTCCAAAAGGGGGATTAGGAAGGACACAATTTATCAATGTGATACCTGCCCTGAAAAACCTGGCCTGTGCATGAAGGAGTGTTTCAGAATTTACCACTCATCCATGGATTAGTTTCCTCCCTGATGTACCCTTAACGTTTTTCACTTTGTACCTAGGATATATTCCAAATTGTTTAAATAGCCACTTTTCACCATCACTACATATTAATTTCTTAGAGACTCCAGTTTGCTAAAAAGTACCCTTTCTATCACTTAAAATGTCTGTACAGGGGTGTTCTTTCCAAAATGGTGTCACTTCCTGGGGTTTTTAGTTGTTGGGGACCTCAGGAAATTTTTAAAAGCAACATGGCAAATAAAAACCATGTTTGTTAAATCGGCCTGCAAAAAACCA
>ONZH01008195.1:0-29211 GCA_900303285.1 Rhinella marina
ACGATATGGCACAGCTTCCCATCTGCTTGCAATTTCCCTTGGGCTTCTTGACATGCACCAGCACCAGGTCGCCTGGCTGCAATGGCGCTCCTTGTACTGGGTCTTATCAGAATGAGGATGTTCTTGCAGACGCTGCCGCACCAATCGATGGATGGTCTCAAGTCTCTGCCGGTGTGCCCGCACCCAGGACGTTGGATCCCTCGCGGGAAACCCATCCACATCGTTCAACTGTAATTCCCCTATACTTTGGCCAGACCGCCCGAAAAGGAGAGTATAAGGAGAATATCCCGTGGTAGAATGGACCTGATTGTTATAGGCCCACACCATCTCAGACAAGAATTGAGGCCACTGTAACTTCTTGTCTTCCTCCAGAGTCCGCACCATCTGTAGCAGAGTTCTGTTGAATCTTTCACAGGCCCCGTTTCCTTCAGGATGGTATGGGGTTGTGTGTGATTTCTTTATCCCGTAGATACGTTGAACTTCTTTTATCACATGTCCCTCAAAGCAGGCTCCCTGGTCGGAGTGGATGCGCTGGGGACATCCATACACTCGGATGAAATCTTGGCACAGAGCCCGGGCCGCTGTTTCAGCTGTCTGGTCCTTGGTGGCGGTCACCACCGCAAATTTGGTGAAGTGGTCCACCATTACGAGGCAATACTGGTGACCACTGTTGGATGGGCCCCACCATTAGATAGTCTATCATGACAATCTCCAAAGGTTCCTGGTCACTATGGTTTGCAGGGGAGCTCTCTGTTCTACTGCCTTATGGATCTCACAAGTTCGACAGCTGTGGCATACTTCTTCGACCATTTGACGGAGACCAGGGCAGTAAATCAGTCGTTGTAACCAGCGAAAGATTTTCTCGTTACCGAAATGTCCATTCTTCTTATGAGCCTCAACGGCCAATGAGCGAGCCAAATCACTAGGCACCACAATTTGATATCGAATGTCGATTTCAGAAGGTAGATAGACTTTTCGGCCATAACACTCCGTGTTTCATCTCCAACTTCTCCCACTGGCTCAGAACCGATAACATCTCCCGTGTCAGTCGCTCTCTTTCCTCTCTACAGGGCTTCTTGCATTCCTCAACACACTTGATAATCTGCACCAGTCCCTCATGGGCCTGCTGTATCTGTGCCCATTCCTGTTGTGAGGGACCAAAGAAAGGAGCCAGTTCAGTCCCTTCCATCTCATACTGATTGGCGGCAGCCAAGGCCTGTGAAAATTTGCTGAAGTCAGGCACTTCCACATGCTCTAACTCTTGATCCACGTCTTCTGTGGGGATCTGGGCAGTTACCCTAGAAAGTCCATCAGCATTCTGATTCTCTGTTTTGGACCGATACTTAATACGATAATTGAACTTAGACATTCGGGCTATCCACCTCTGCTCTAAAGCCCCGAGCTTTGCATTTTCTAGGTGAGCTAGTGGGTTGTTGTCAGTCAGTACTAGGACTTCAGCCCCGGTCAAATATTCAGAGAATTTCTTAGTCATGGCCCATATCAGTGCCAACAGCTCCAACTTAAATGAACTATAGTTCTCTGGATTTCTTTCAGAATTCCGCAAAGACCGGCTGGCATACGCTATGACTCGCTCCTGGCCATCCTGAATCTGAGAAAGCACGGCTCCGAGACCATATAGGCTTGCATCCGTATATAGCTGGAACGGCAAGTGGTAATCAGCATACGCCAAGATTGGGGCTGTTGTCAGAGCATCCTTCAATGCCTGGAAGGCTTGTTTCCTGTTCAGGTCCCCATTTCACAGTCCGGTTCTTCGGACCACCGGATGTGCCTCGTAGGAGAGCATTAAGTGGTGCTGCTACCCTGGCAAAATCCTTGATAAACCGTCGGTAGTACCGGCTACTCCACATGAACGCCCCTCACTTCTCGCAAGGTAGTCGGTGTTGGCCAATCTTGAACAGCCGCTATCTTGTCCCTCGATGGTCTCACACCTTCTCCTGATATGCGATGACCTAAGTAATCAATTTCAGATTGGAACAGTCGACATTTACTGGGTTTCAATTTGAGCCCATGTTCCCGCAATCGTCTAATACTTGTCCCAACTGGTGGAGATGGTCTTCAAAGGTCGCAGAATACACGATAATGTCGTCTAAGTAGATGAGAGTGAACTCAAAGTTGAAGTCACCGAGACATTTCTCCATTAATCGCTGAAACGTTCCGGGTGCATTTGTCAATCCGAAGGGCATCCGGTTAAATTCGTATAGCCCCATGGGCAAGATGAATGCCGTCTTCTCCTTATCTTTCTTGGCCATCGGCACCTGCCAATACCCACTAGCCAGATCTAGCGAGGAGAAGTACCGGGCTCTCCCTAGTGCCAAGAGGGACTCCTCAATCTGGGGCAAGGGGTAGGAATCTTGTACAGTGCAGGTGTTTAACTTCCGATAGTCTACGCAAAACCGGATGGTCCCATCTTTTTTTTCTTACTAATACCACTGGAGCTGCCCAGGGACTTTGACTTTCTTGGATAATCCCACCCTGCAGCATCTTAGTCAACAGTTCTTTCACCTCCTGATATAACTGTGGAGGAATTTGTCGGTAGCGCTCTCTGATTGGAGGGGTATCTCCTGTGGGAATCTCATGGTAGATCCCTGTCGTACATCCAAAATCTTCATCATAACGTGCAAAGGTGGCTTGGTTCTCCCACAGCAGCTCATCTACCTTCTGGACCTGTGTTAGAGAACACAAACAACTCTGCATCTTCATCTGTTCTCGAATTGCACGGCCATTCCATTCAGAGGTGGGGCCCTCATCTTCCCCCATAGACATGGTTACGGTCCACTCATCCCTTTCAGCTGGCTTCAGCTACATCGAGTTACTTTCCTTACTTCCTCTGGAGTCACATAGACATTAGCCAGCAGCCTTCCTGGGGTCAGGTCTACACTCTGGTCCTGCGTGTTTACACACCGGAGTGGTACTCTTCCATTGCGAACTATTGCTAAGGAACGGGCTACTAGCAGATCAACACCCCCTTCGGTTTGCCTGCAGTGGTTCTACCAGCACAGCTATGCCTTCCAGTTTTCGACAGGTGCCTAACAGGCATGGACACTATCATCTCCCGATTGGGTGGCAATGTAACTTTTGTATGTAAAGGGACCGAGATTTGAGCCAGAGGACGCTGTGCATCTGAACTTTTCTGTAAGCCACATGTTCTGATTAGTCGCTGGAACGCTGTTTGAGTAGGCCGGTGGGTGGTCGTTCCTTTCCAATAACTGTGACCTTTCTTTTCAAAGAGAATCTGATCCAATTCTTTTAAGACATTCATCCCCAAAACAATAGGGACCTTACTTCATGGGAATCTTGTACCACCCACAATTCCTTTCCTACCTAGATCTTGACCACATAACTGAACATTCATCCAGGTCACTCCCACCACCTGGACTGGTAGCTGATTAGCTGCAATTACTCGTACAAATGTATGGGGATCATATTTCACATGTTGCCGGAAGTACGTTCGTAACAGTCTCTACTCAGGGTCGTTACTTGGGAGCCTGTGTCGATCATTCCAGTAACAGGAATACCTTCCAATTCCATCTGGATGATGGGACTTGCAGCGATTAGATCCTCAGGGCATTCTCTCCACGTAGTCTCATTCTCAGTCTCCCCTACTACACGCCCTACTGCAGCAGGGGACTTCAGTTTTAACGATGGTTTCTCATAAGCTTGTCGTTGCTCTGGACATCTAGCAGCAATGTGGCCAATCCGCCCACACTCCCAGCAGCGTACCTCCCGTCGCTCTGGCCATCGGTTTGGGCCCCCTCGGTAAGCCCCTTCAGTTTCTACTAAATGCTGCACTAAATCATTTGGACCCCTTCGGTAGGTCCTGTCCTCATCCCTCCAGCGGCGTTGTGGTTGATTCTGACCTTCTTGGTGTGGATGGACCACCTCTTCACCTCTCGTTTTCTGGTCGTCGGTAATTCTCATAGAATTTTCATCACAACGGGTTTGCAAGCGTTCCATTTGCTCTTGTAATTTCTGTATTATTGTGAGAATTTCTTTAACAGTCCCTTTTTCTACGGTTTCTGGGCCAGAGCTAGCCCCCTGTGACAAAGTGACTCCCACTGCGGTCTGGGGCTTCGGGACCATACTATTTGCACGTGAAATGGCCTCTACCTGTACATCATGGAATTTAGCATCAGTCTGTCGTCGTATGAAGTCCTGCATAGTAACATTCAAACTGCCGTCACGGATCCCCAGGACAAACTGGTCCCGGAGAGTCCGATCAGAGTTACAGAAGGCTGGCAAGCCCCCTCTTTCCTTCCCTTGTATATCTTGGAGCAGTTCTTGTAGGGAATTTGCATATTGGGGAAGACTTTCATTCTCCTGTTGTACCCTCTGGAAGAACCGAGCCTGCAGGGACCCCAGCAATGCGGTTTCTCCATAGATCGCTTCTAGAATCTGGACCACTTGTTCAAACGTCTGCCTTTGTTCAAATGGCCGCAATATCACCGTGGTCTTAGCATCCCCTTTTAATGTCAAAATCGCTAGCTCTACTAGTACTTCCGGTATGGTCTGGTACATCCGCTGTACCGTTCGTATCTGTTCCGCCCACACACTTACAGACATATTATTGCCATCAAATTTAGCTAACTGGCTCATTATAGCCCCGGCTGGCATTCTTCCTTCAGCACCATCACCCCTAACTGGTGCGTCGCCGTCCATTCTGGTATGCGGATCCTGCCGACTACGCCAAATTTGTAAACCGAGAGCAAGGCAGGCGGTTGTTCCGCAACCAGAAGAACGCACACTTGGTGTTTAAGTTTAAGAACAATGCATTTACTATAGATTAATAAAGGCAAGATAAAGGTAAAAGAACAAGGGGAAAAACAAGCAATGTACACAGTGTAATATGAACAATTCAAGACAGATTCTGCAATAGATTCCACGTTTACTACGTCCACTTCTGAAACACGGACACTGAGCGAACAATTTCCCTCCGAACTATCCCTAACTGACCCTAACTTCACTTTTGGGTGCGTACCCCCCTTTTTCCCAGTGGTCCAGGTGGACCGCTTACAGTCCGTAGAAGCGCGCGGTGGGGCCCTTTCGTTGATAGCGAAGTGTCCTCTTCTCACGGTGATGGCGTTCTCTGAAGCAATCAAATCCTCAGCAGGCCGGGGAACCAAATGGATGCAATGTCCAGCAGCAGATATCACTGAGCAAACTGACAGTCCAGCAGTATCCATACACTGGGAGGTGATGTAAGTTGGGGTTTTGCAGTGACTGTTCGGTACTCAACAGCACTGCGAGTCTCTAGTTTTGGTGCAATATACACAGCCAAAATGTCAGCCTCACTGGTTAGCCACTGCACACAGTTCTCTCAGCGTGGCTCCACTAAATGTGCCTGTCTCTTTGCACTCTGTCCGCCTCTGGACTGAAGTACATACA
The DNA here is from genome assembly GCA_900303285.1 of Rhinella marina. Taxonomy (NCBI): domain Eukaryota; kingdom Metazoa; phylum Chordata; class Amphibia; order Anura; family Bufonidae; genus Rhinella; species Rhinella marina. The sequence goes on from ONZH01008195.1 coordinate 5,404, forward strand.
GCTTAGCTGCACAGGAGTGTTCTCTGATGCCTCCACACGCTTTTAACACAGCACAGACACCTGTCTTTCTCTTGCCAAGATGGCTGCAGCTCCTTGTCTCTTCTCTTCCTGCTTCTCTTCTCTCTCTGCAAACTGGCAGGATGACCTCATTGGGGGCGTGTCACTCCAGCATCTCAGTACAATGGCTGCTGTCTTAAAGGACCAGAATCACAGAAGTACAGGAACAGATATGCATTTAACTTTAACACATTTTAAACATACTAATGAAAGTTAGGATATCATTGAGCTGTCTCTTACACTGACACACGGGGCGCGGGGGCCTGACAGAGGGGCGCGGGGGGCTGACAGAGGGGGCGTGGGGGGCTGGCAGAGGGGGCACTGGGATCTCACAGAGGGGGCACTGGGATCTCACAGAGGGGGCACGGGGAGCTGACACAGGGGGCACGGGGAGCTGACACAGAGGGCACGGAGAGCTGACACAGGGAACACTGGGGGCTGACACAGGGGGCACTGGGATCTCACAGAGGAGGCGCTGGATCTCACAGAGGAGGCGCAGGGAGCTGACAGATGGGGCACTGGATCTCACAGAGGGGGCTCAGGGAGGTGACAGAGGGGGCGCAGGGAGGTGACAGAGGGGCGCAGAAGGCTGACAAAGGGGGCGCAGAAGGCTGACAGAAGGGGCGCAGAAGGCCGACAGAGGGGGCACGGGGGGCTGACAGAGGGGGCACTGGGATCTCACAGAGGAGGTGCTGGGATCTCACAGAGGAGGCGCAGGGAGCTGACAGATGGGGCACTGGGATCTCACAGAGGGGGCGCAGGGAGGTGACAGAGGGGGCGCAGGGAGGTGACAGAGGGGGCGCAGAAGGCTGACAAAGGGGGCGCAGAAGGCTGACAGAGGGGGCACGGGGGGCTGACAGAGGGGGCATGGGGGGCTGACACAGGGGGCACAGGGGGCTGACACAGGGGGCACTGGGATCTCAAAGAAGAGGTGCAGGGAGCTGACAGGGGGGCACGGGGGGCTGACAGAGGGGCACTGGGATCTCACAGAGGAGGCGATGGGATCTCAGAGGAGGTGCAGGGAGCTGACAGAGGGGGCGCAGGGAGGTGACAGAGGGGGCGCAGGGTGGTGACAGAGGGGGCGCAGGGGACTGACAGAGGGGGCGCAGAAGGCTGACAGAGGGGGCGCAGAAGGCTGACAGAAGGGGGCGCAGAAGGCTGACAGAGGGGGCGCAGGGAGATGACAGAGGGGGTGCAGGGAGATGACAGAGAGGGCGCAGGGAGATGACAGAGGGGGCGCAGGGAGATGACAGAGGGGGTGCAGGGAGGTGACAAAGGGGGCGCAGGGAGGTGACAAAGGGGGCGCAGGGAGGTGACAGAGGGGGCGCAGAAGGCTGACAGAGGGGGCGCAGAAGGCTGACAGAGGGGGCACGGTGGGCTGACACAGGGGGCATGGGGGCTGACACAGGGGGCACGGGGGGCTGACACAGGGGGCACTGGGATCTCAAAGAGGAGGTGCAGGGAGCTGACAGAGGGGGCACGGGGGGCTGACAGAGGGGGTGCAGAAGGCTGACAGAGGGGGCGCAGGGAGATGACAGAGGGGGCGCAGGGAGATGACAGAGGGGGCACTGGGATCTCACAGAGGAAGCACAGGGTGGTAATAAAGGGGGTGCTGGGGACTGACAGAGGGGGCACGGGGAGGTGACAGAGGGGCCGCAGGGAAGTGACAGAGGGGGCGCAGGGAGGTGACAGAGGGGGCGCGGGGAGCTGATAGAGGGCGTGCAGGGGGATGACAGAGCTCACAGAGGGGGCTAACAGAGGGGGCGCAGGGGGCTTACAGAGGGAGTGCAGGGAGATGACAGAGCTCACAGAGGGGGCGCAGGGGGCTGACAGAGGGCGTGCAGGGAGATGACAGAGGGGGCGCAGGGAGGTGACAGAGGGGGCGCGGGGAGCTAATAGAGGGTGTGCAGGGGGATGACAGAGCTCACAGAGGGGGGTCTGTGGAGTACACTGTTATGGAGGATCTGTGGATGACACTGTTATGGAGGATCTGTGGATGGCACACTGTTATGGAGGATCTGTGGATGACACTGTTATGGGGGATCTGTGGATGACACACTGTTATGGAGGATCTGTGGATGACACTGTTATGGGGGATCTGTGGATGACACTATTATGGGGGATCTGTGGAGGACACTGTTATGGGGATCTGTAGATGACACTGTTGGGGGGATCTGTGGATGACACTGTTATGGGGGATTTGTGGATGACACTGTTATGGGGGGATCTGTGGATTACACACTGTTATGGGGGGATCTGTGGATGACACTGTTATGGGGGATCTCTGAATGACACTGTTATGGGGGATCTGTGGATGACACTGTTATGGGGGATCTGTGGCTGGCACAGTGTTATGGGGGATCTGTGGATGACACTGTTATGGGGATCTGTGGATGACACTGTTATGGGGGATCTGTGGATGGCATACTGTTATGGGGGATCTGTGGATGGCACACTGTTGGGGGGATCTGTGGATGACACTGTTATGGGGGATCTGTGGATGACACTGTTATGTGTGACATAGCTTTACAGATTAGCAGCCCTGGTCTGCTCCCCCCAAGTACTGAAAAAAAAGACACTGCTAATTTGTACCTCAGATTCTTAATCTATACTCCACCCCCCCCCCCCCCTCCAAATTAACAATTCAGACCACCTAAACAATGTTGTCTTCATTAGTTTAACTAGAGCTCCTTATGGCCCAGACAGCCATGCGGTAATTAAAAGAAGTGTGGCCACGTCACAAACACGCCGTATGGCGGTGTCCTAAAAGTGCTGCAGACCTGGGTCATACTGGAGTCACAGGGAGCTCACACACAGCTCACAGAGGGGGTACACACTGGGAGAAGAGGGACACAGGAGGCACAGGGAGCACACACAACTCACACAGAAAGCGCGCACAGAGGGGGCACTGGGATCTCACAGAGGAGGCGCAGGGAGGTGACAGAGGGGGCGTGGTGGGCTGACAGAGGGGGCACGGGGAGGTGACAGAGGGGGCACGGGGAGCTGACACAGTGGGTGCGGGGGCCTGACAGAGGGGGCGCGGGGGGCTGACAGAGGGGGCACTGGGATCTCACAGAGGGGGGCACGGGGAGGTGACAAGAGGGGGCGCAGGGAGATGACAGAGGGGGCGCAGGGAAGTGACAGAGGGGGCGCAGAAGGCTGACAGAGGGGGCACGGGGGGCTGACAGAGGGGGCACTGGGATCTCACAGAGGAGGCGCAGGGATCTCACAGAGGGGGCGCAGGGAGGTGACAGAGGGGGCGCAGGGATGTGACAGAGGGGGCGCAGAAAGCTGACACAGGGGGCACAGGGGGCTGACACAGGGGGCACTGGGATCTCAAAGAAGAGGTGCAGGGAGCTGACAGAGGGGGCACGGGGGGCTGACAGAGGGGGCACTGGGATCTCAGAGGAGGCGCAGGGAGCTGACAGAGGGGGCGCAGGGAGGTGACAGAGGGGGCGCAGGGGACTGACAGAGGGGGCGCAGAAGGCTGACAGAGGGGGCGCAGAAGGCTGACAGAGGGGGCGCACGGAGATGACAGAGGGGGCGCAGGAGATGACAGAGGGGGTGCAGGGACATGACAGAGGGGGCGCAGGGAGATGACAGAGGGGGCACTGGGATCTCACAGAGGAGGCGCAGGGTGGTAATAGAGGGCGTGCAGGGGGATGACAGAGCTCACAGAGGGGGCTAACAGAGGGGGCGCAGGGGGCTTACAGAGGGAGTGCAGGGAGATGACAGAGCTCACAGAGGGGGGCGCAGGGGGCTGACAGAGGGCATGCAGGGAGATGACAGAGGGGCGCAGGGAGGTGACAGAGGCGGCGCGGGGAGCTGATAGAGGGCGTGCAGGGGGATGACAGAGCTCACAAAGGGGGCTCAAGGGAGATCAGTGACCATCAGTACATGAGGTTAGTGCAGGGCTGTTAAAATAAGAGTGTGACCCAAGCAGCCCTGCACCCCCCTCTTCCATCTACACTTTCTGGATGGACTTACCTGCTGGAGAGGGAACAGGCAGAGTCCTGGGAGCCCCCTGCAGTTCAGAAACTGAGGTCTGGGGGTCCGATGCAGTTGAAGGCCCAGTCATCCCAGCATGGTTTGGGCCTTGCAGCCTGGAGCAAAGGATGGGGGGGTGGATCTGTGTTAGCTCCGCCCACACAGAACGTCTTGATGTCGGACTTTGGCAGCAGGATCTAATGTTGTGGAGGTAAGATAGGGAGAGGGGGAGACTTTGCAAGGAGGAGGGGGGGGGGCGCTGCAGCACCTTAGGAAATAAAAGAACTAAATAAAAAAAATTAAAAAAAGACTCCTAACAGCAGGGGGCCCCTCTGGGAAAGGGGGCCCTGGGAAATTGCCCTGTTTGCCCCCCCCTAACGCCGGCCCTGGCCACAGACTATGGGTTACCAGCCCTGTGACCAAGGAGCCACAATACTGAGCTATAGACCGTGGACCTCCAGCCTTTGGCCAGGGTACCAGCCTTCTGAGAGAGAGAGGGACAGCCAGCTCAGGCCTTTCCTCAGCATAAAACCCTTCTTCTGCCAGGGAGGAGACTGGAGAAGCCAGCCCTATGTCTTGCCTGTTTCATTTTGTACCTGTAATTCCTCCAGTAAAGAAGCAGACCCTGACTCTCTGGTCTTATTTCCCATTGGGTTGCACCACGCCATACCATCCCTTCCGGAGAGCAGCAATATGCGGTGACACCTCAACACCCCACACCCGCCCACTGCATTATATTTATAATTCATTGTCAAATTGTAACATTATAATTCCAAATAAGAGACTCTTATTCAGATGCTTAATTTTCCCTGCTACTCTAGTTAGAAAGACATAGTCTAGGTTCACACTGCATTTGGGAATCATGTTCATATTCCATCTCACATTAATAGTGGTTGTTTTTCATTTAATTGTATTGTTGCGCTGTTTGTGTGTCTCAAATTTTGCCCCACATTTATTTCTGTACCCACTTATCTCTTGTGTTATAAAAGGTTGGCAAGGTCTTTTACAGGACACCAGACCTTGTAAGTATTGCTGGGCATTAGGGAACATAGGTTCCTGACTGCCAGCTGGCAGGAGTAGGGGGAGCTTTGCATTAGTGCAGAACCACACAGAGCCCCATGCTGACAAACTGAAAAGCACTGAACAATTCACTGAGCACTAAAAAAATCAATATTTTGTAGGTTTCAGTGGTGCATTTTTTTTACAACATACATCTAATGTAATAAATGTTATAATTTTAGAGTTTAGGCCATTATGACAATACCAATTAAGTTGATTTTATGTTTTAAAAGTCTTTGTAAGGGATAAATTCATTGGATGGGGCTTACTTGTCATTTTTTATTTTACAGAACCAAAAAAAGGTTTAAAAGAATAAACATTTTTATATATTTTTAAATAAATTGTAATTCTTCTGATGATCCTTTGCATTGTTTTACACTGGCAGGCAGCATATTAATCATAATAGGCATCAATGCATCGCAGACCTGGATGTCATTGTTAGGCCCCTGGCTGCCATGACAATCCATTGGCACTCTGTGATCATGTCAGCACTGATGGGCTGAAAGATCTGCCCCCCTTAGTAAACCTTATAGGTGTCGAGGTCACTATTGACCACAACATCTTAGGGGATAAATCACTGAAAGTGAAGGTACAGTGGGGAAAAAAGTATTTAGTCAGCCACCAATTGTGCAAGTTCTCTCACTTAAAAAGATGAGAGAGGCCTGTAATTGACATCATAGGTAGACCTCAACTATGAGAGACAAAATGAGAAAACAAATCCAGAAAATCACATTGTCTGATTTTTATCCTCTGAATAGATCATCAGCATCTGATGGGCGGCAGTCCGACACCCGGGACCCCCGCCGATCAGCTCTGTGTTTACCGCCGGCCCAGTGACGTCACGACTAGTATCACTGGCCTGGGCGGGGCTAAGCTCCATTCAAGTGAACAGAGCTTAGCCCCGCCCAGGCCAGTGAAACTAGTTGTGACGTCACTGGCCTGCGGTAAACACAGAGAAGGCCGCGGCGCTCCTGTAGCGCCGCTGCCTTCTCAAACAGCTGATCGGTGGGGGTCCCGGGTGTCGGACCACCGCCGATCAGATGCTGATGATCTATCCAGAGGATAGATCATCAGTTTTACAGAACTGCAGAACCCCTTTAAGTGATCACAAAGGTGTTAATAAAGAAAGCACTATAAACATTCAGTAGTTTTCTGCTAATCTTTAAAGGGGATGTCTGACTGTATAATTTTATAAAAGAATCCCCATGTAAGTTAATAAAACGTCAATACTCATCTCACTAATCCCCGATGCTCCTGTTATGCCACTTCACAAGCCTCCGGCGGTCTTTCTTACGTGGTCCCTTTTGCCATAAAAGTAATGCCTACTCAGCTAATGACTGACTGAAGCATATCACCTCTGCGCCAAGTGATTGCCTCAATAGGAATTTCCTTTCTGTTGAGAGTATATTTTCCTTCACATTGCAGCAACAATTATACAGAAAAAACTGAAGAATCTAAATATATGATTGTGTTTATATTAATGGATTTTTATAAAGATACATTTTGGTAGTAATGTGTTTTTTTGAGATATGGTAAAATCTTGATTACTGGGTTAAAGTATGATTCACGTTTTTGTCAAGGATGCAGTATCCTTTTCTTCAGAGTATACTTCAACAGCAGAGCTATTATCATATGTCATTTCTAATATCTAGTCAGCTAGTGTGTTGTGAGCTTGGTGTCTGATGTATCGCCATATGGGATTGTTTCCCATCTGTTTAGTCCCATTCCAATCTGTGACCATGAACTGTATTTATTTACACGCGAAATGAAGTCAGCAGAGTTTAAAAACCTAAACGCGGGCTAGAACTCCCAAAGTTGGCCATTTTCCACAAACATTCTACACTTCAGCCTCTTTAAAATAGGCTTAAAGGGGTTGTTTGACTTCAGCAAGTGGCATTTATCATGTAGATAAAGTTAATACCATCCACTTACTAATGCAATGTGATTGTCTATATTGTCTCCTTTGCTGGCTGAATTAATTTTTTCTTCTCATTATACACTGCTTGTTTCCATGGTTACAACCACCCTGCAATCCATCAGCGGTGGTCGTGCTTGCACACTATAGGAAAAAGTGCTGTCCTCTCTGGTGGCCAGGACTGCAGGAGCACACATAGGCTGGTGATTTTATCTTTAGTGTTCAATCACGACCTCCACTGCTGGATTAAACAGTGGTTGCCATCATGGAAATGAACTGTGTATAATATAATCCAGATGTATACACTCACAGACACCTTCATAGACCCCCATATCTTATGTATTTCTCACCTGTTTTTCTGGCTCATTTTAAATATATAAACTGTGCCAACCTTCCACTGTTATGGGAAAATGTGTGCCCTTAGGGCAGTGATGGCTAACCTCTGGCACTCCAGCTGTGGCAAAACTACGACTTCCAAGATGACCCTTACTTGGCTGTTCTCAGAACTCTATAGAAAATAATAGAGCATGCTGGGAGTTGTAGTTTCACCACAGATGGAGTGCCGGAGGTTAGCCATCACTTCCCTAAGGGTGACTCACCCACTCAACTATTAGGCTACTTTCACACTAGCGTTTTAAAATTCCGGTATTGAGTTCCGTCATAGGGGCTCAATACCGGAATAAAACGCTTCAGTTTTGTCCCCATTCATTGTCAATGGGGACAAAACTGAACTGAAGACAACGGAATGCTCCTGAAAGCATTCCGTTCCGTCTTCAGACCGGAGAACAAACCGCAGCATGCTGCGGTTTGCTCTCCGGTCCAGGCATCCGCACCAAGACGGATCCGGAATGACCCCCAATGCAAATCAATGGGGGTGGATCCGTCTGGTGTGACCATAATGGTAACCGGATCCGCCCTCCATTGACTTTCAATGGAGTCCATTACGGATCCGGGTACACATAGACACATACAGACATAAACATACACACACATAAAGACATACAAACACACATACATACTTACATGCTCCCCGGCAGGTCTTCGGAGCGTCAGGACGGCTCACACAGGTCACGATTCCCCACAGCACCCTCTGCTGGGCGCCTGGTGGAATCGTCAGATGACGATTCCACCAGGCGCCCAGCAGAGGGCGCTGTGGGGAATCGTGACCTGTGTGAGCCGTCCTGACGCTCCGAAGACCTGCCGGGGAGCATGTAAGTATGTATGTGTGTTTGTATGTCTATATGTGTGTGTATGTTTATGTGTATGTATATGTATGTACTGTGTGACATGTGTGGGGCCGGAGCGCGGTTCCGGCTCCACACATGTCACTGCGGCAGGCCTGATCCGGCAGCACCCTTCACCTGCCGGATCAGGCCTGCCGCCAGTGTGAAAGTAGCCTTAGCCTTTTCCACTCAGCCCTTTTACATAGTCCAAGGCACAATGGACAATGGCTGGGCAACTTGCTTACTTCTCTACAATGACTCTCAGCTAATCGCATCCTGTCAATACCCAGCAGATAGATGCTGCGCAACCCCAATGTGCAAAACCAAAAATGCATCTTCACAGAGAGAACCTGCTCTACCTGTGCTTAGCTTGTCAATCACTGCACTTTCAGCTAAAAATGTAATCAAGACATCTCTGGCTCCCATTTGTGCACGTCTTTGTGCCGAGGGTGCGACTACATGCTAGTGAAACATATACTTGAGCGGCTGTCTGGATGAGGTTGGTTCAAAAATGGAAAACTCTTGGGAAATCTGTGTGTATGCCTGAGGTAAATAAAAGTTAACGTTTCCCACTAGGACTAAGGCCAGTTTCACACTAACATGTTGGGTCCATGATTCATTTAATGGCACATTTCCTGGGCCGAACACTGCTACCTGTTCCTACTGTATTATCAAATTCAAAATGCAGTTTATTGGAATGGGGTATTGTTTCACTAGACAGGTGGTGTGGAATAAATGTGACATTGTGCACCAAAAATGTTGCACATTGTTTGGAGTAAACTTAATCAACAAATAGGCAGTGCAGAGTAGGCAGTCTAAAGATGCAGTATATTTATCATCCAGCATCTGCCACTGTGATAAATCTTGTGCAGTTTAAGACTGTGTTCGTGTAAGTTTACATTGAAGGGGTTGTCCAGCCATTAATATTGATGAACTATCGTAAGGATAGGTCACCAATATCTGAGCGTGGGGGTCTGACACCCGGTCCCCCCTGCCGATCAGCTGTGAGATGAGGAGGTGACGCTCCATGCGAGCGCCACTTCCTTGTTCCTTGTCATTACACCATGTCTTGTCTCCAGTTGAGCGGTGGTATAGTGTAAATTACAAAAACTCACTCCATTCAAGTGAAGTTTATGTATTACACTGCACTTCCAAGACAAAGTGCAGTGTAATGAAGAGGAAGCGGCACTCGCATGGAGCGCCGCCTCCTCTTCAAACAGCTGATTGGCAGGGGTGCTGAGAGTCTGACTATTCTGCCACAGATATACGTTAGAGAAGTCTCTGACTGGTTGTGAGTGGTAATCCCTGTACAAGCAATGGTAGATAGTTGAACTCACTAATATCCCATAGGTTGTGGTACCAGTTGCATGTGAAGATCCAATGAGCAGGATGCAGATGAAGATGCTTTGGTAGCACTCTCCCTGTCTGAAATCCTTGGATTTCACTATATAATAAACATGAATGTCCATATAGTGTTCAGTAGAAATACTGGAACCTGAAAGATAAAAGGTAACAAGAAAACACTATAAACTTTAATGGGTGGACAGGAACAGTCCAATGGTGGAATATCTGTAGTGTTCTAGGAATTGTCCAGTGATGAACGACTAAATGGACGAAAGGTTCCATAATAGTTCCTCGCGGCAGGTGAAAATCATTTCTCCACTGGTAAGAGAAGAACAATCTCAGATACAGGCCTGATAAAGGATTTGCAATCGCCTTGTTTTGCGATGGTCACTCCCACTTTACGGACCTTGCCGTCTTCACTGGTGAAGATTTTTGAGATGAGACCCATGGGCCAGGAGTTTCTTTCCACCTTCTGGTCCTTCATGAGAATAAGATCTCCTATTTGTAACTTTGGCTTGACCTGTTGCCACTTCCTTCGTCCTTGAAGAAGGGTTAAGTACTCCTTTTTCCACCAGTTCCAGAAGCAGTTGGCCAGATGTTGAACATGTTTCCACCGTTTCTGATATAGATTGCCTGATGAAGACTCTTCAGGTGGGTTAGGAACAGATCCAAACTTCTGAGTGAGAAGAGTTGCTGGAGTGATAATAGCAGGGGATTCTGGGTCCATTGATACAGGTACAAGAGGTCTTTAGTTGACAATAGCAGATACTTCAGCTAGGAAGGTGGTCAAAGTCTCATGGGTGAGCCTTGAGAAGTTTGAGTTCATAAGCATACAGTCCAATATTTTGCGGGTGATGCCTATCATTCTTTCCCATGAACCGCCAATATGTGAGGCATGAGGGGGGTTAAAGATCCATGTACAACCATTGTTGGCCAAGTAGTTTTGAACTGGCTTTGAATCGATTTGTAATTCTCGGCAGGCACCTAAGAAGTTGGTTCCGCAGTCAGATCTTATTTGCTTTATAGGTCCTCTGATGGAGAGCAATCGTCTTAAGGCACTGATGAAGCTAGAAGCGTTCATGGATTCTATTACTTCAATGTGTATAGCACGTACACTTAAGCAAGTAAACAACACTGCCTAGCGTTTGCTGTCTGTGTAAAATTGAATGTCATCCACATGAATATCTAGCTCTCGCTGTATAAAGTCTGCAATCTCTATAGCTAGTACAGTTCCACAAAGTTCAAGCCTAGGAATGGTGTGTTCAGGTTTCGGAGCTAATTTAGCCTTTCCAAACAGAAATCCAACATGAGCTTCCTTGTAATAGTCTATTACTTTCAAATAGGCAACAGCTGCAATAGCTTCAGTAGATGCGTCTGAGAATATGTGGACTTCTTTCCTCCGAGTTGTTGTAAGGGTAGTTGGAGTGTAGCATCATGGTATATGTATACTGTCTAATGCATGCAAGCAGTCCTTCCATAACTCCCACTTTTGCTGTTTATCTGAAGGCAGTGGAGCATCTCAGTCCGCAATAGACTCTGAGAGCTGTCTTAACAGGAATTTGCCTTGTACAGTCAAAGGTGATACAAATTCCAGGGGATCATATAGGCTGTTCACCACTGAGAGAACTCCCCGTTTAGTAAATGGTTTATCTGCACAGATTACTTGAAACCCAAGGGAGTCATTTGATAAGTCCCACCTCAAACCCAGACTTTTCTGTACTGGTGGATTGTCTATTCCTAGATTCAAGTATCTGAATTCTGTGGCATGATCACTGGGCTGGAAGGCTTTCATTACAGCGGGACAATTAGAGGCGATTTTATGTAACCTCAGACAAGATTTTGAAAGCATACCTTGTGTCCTTTTGAGCAGGTCTATGGCTTCCTCCGCTGTTGGCAAAGATTTGAGTGCATTGTCCGCGTAGAAGTCTCTTTCAACGAAGTTTCGGGCATCCTTCCCAAACTCTGACTCACCATCAGAGGCAGCCCTACGTAGGCCATATGTAGCGACAGCAGGTGAAGGACTGTTACCGAACACGTGAACCTTCATGCGGTATTCAACCATTTCCTTGCTGGTGTCATTGTCTTGGTGCCAAAGAAACCTGAGGTAATTTCTGTGGTCTTGCCGTACGATAAAGCAATGAAACATTTGTTCAGTGTCAGCAGTAATGGCAACTGGCTCTTTTCTGAATCTCATAAGTACACCTACCAGATTATTGGTCAGGTTGGACCGGTGAGAAGAATGTCGTTTAGAGATGGGCCATGATGTTTGGCACTTGAGTCAAATACCACTCTTATCTGATTTGGTTTCCGTGGGTGATATACTCCAAAAGAGGGAAGGTACCAGCATTCTTCATGCACTTGCAAAGGTGGAGCCAGCTCTGCATGATCATTGTGAAATATTCTTTCCATGAAGGCCACAAAATGGTTTTTCATTTCAGGTTTGTTTTTCAAAGTATGTTGCAAAGAGATGAATCTGGATAGCGCCTGTTCTCGGTTGTTAGGAAGTCTGGTTCTTATAGCACGGAAAGGTAAAGGCGCAACCCAGTGGTTAGATGCATCTTTGAAGAATCCATTGTCCATTATTTTAATAAACTCTTTGTCATCTATGGACAAGGCTAATCTGTTGTCTTCTGGTGTTGTACAAAACACTGATCTTCCTAAGTCGTCATAAAGGGTAGAAATGATTTCTGGTTCCTCAAAGGTTTTGAAGGAATTCACCTGAGATGGTTTGTGGCTTTTATCAATACACACATTGCCCACAATAACCCAGTCTAAGTCGAGCCTCTGCGCATATGGGCATAGTCAGGGCCGTTGTATTGTTGCTGTACCTTATGGACCTTCAGAATGTGTCTTCCGAGCAAGAGTAAGACGTCAACATTCATGTCCATGGGAGGAATCTCATTAGCTACATGTTTCAAGTGGGGATGGTGGTATGCAGCTTCTGGAGTAGGAATTTCATCTCTTTCCTCAGGTATCTGGTCACATTCAATTAACGTTGGCAAGGGTATATGAATGTTCCCTTTAATGGAGGAGATAATGTATCCAGTAGCTCTTCTTCCATAAGTCTCTATACGACCAGAACAAGTGTTGAGGGTGTATGGAGTTGCTTCTCCCTTTAAACGGAAGATCTCAAAGAATTTAGGCTTCGCCAGAGACCTATTGCTTTGATCGTCTATAATGACATACATTCCGGTGGCTCTTTCAGACTGCCTTTCTGGGTATACGTTGACCAAACACACCTTTGCACAGCACTTGGAACCAGTCTCCCTGCCACATATTTCCATGCAGGAAGAGGAGACAGTCGTTGCAGCTAGCTCTTGAGTCGGTGGCTCCCCGCCATGGAGTGGGATGGCATTAGTTGCGGCTTGAGATGCGTTGTCTGGAGGCAAGGTAGGATGCATTGCTGTAACATGCTTGTCACTGTTGCATTCTGCACATCTGATTATAGCCTTACAGTCTTTTGCCATATGATTTGATGAGGCACAACACTTGTAACACACTCCAAGCTCTTTGAGTGTCTCTCTGTGTTCTTGCAAGTTCTTTGCCCTGAGCCCACGACATTCTTTTAAAGGATGAGGTCTTTTGTGGATAGGACACATACAGTTAGGGTCCTTTTCCTTAAGGATAGGGGTGTCCTTCCTAGTAGTGGAGGCTGCAATAAGTGGAACGTTTGTCTTTCTAACAGATACTGTTCCCCTTAAGTCTCTACGTTTACTTGTTGGGTTGTCATACCTTGAGTATGAGGATGAAGCAGGTAGACTGGATTCTATGAAGTCAAAGCTGGGATCATTCTTCTTCCGAGCTTGGTCACTGATGAATCTGGAAAAATAAGAGAAAGGGGGAAAAGACATATTGTGTTCTCTCTTGTATCTGGAGCCCTGGTCTGCCCATTTTTCTTGCATGAAGTGTGGTAGTTTCAACACAACTGGATTGACACCAAGGTAACTCAGTCCTGGCAGACCTGGGTCCATTTTAGCCAATTCTAATTCTTTTAGTAGGTCGCTTAGATCCTGGAGCTTGCGGTTGTCCTTGCCATTTATCTTTGGGAAGGCCTGAAGTCTCTTGAATAAAGCACTCTCTATAGCTTCAGGACTGCCATAGGTTTGTTCAAGTCTCTCCCATGCTGCAGCGAGACCTTCCTCTGAGTGGCCTGCATGAACTGCTCTTAATTAGAGATGAGCATGCTCGAGTGCCATTTTTGCGTATTTGCGTACTCATTTTAAAATTCCTACGCTATTCATACGCATATTTTAATCTATACGCAAATGCGTACGAATTGCGTACGAATAGCGTACAAATTGAATTTCTCATCTCTACTCTTAATGTCTTTACCCATTCTGCAGATTCTGGGCCTAACCAGCTGACAAGAAAGTCAAGTTCTTCCTTGGCAGTGAGGTTAAGATAGCTAATTACTGCTTCAAAGGTCGATTTCCAGGCTCTGTAGTTTTCAGCATGGTCATCATGCTTTAAGAGACTATTGTTTATCAGCTCCCTGCGCATCATGTATCTGGCAAAGTCCGACATGTCTGATCTCCCATTCCTTGTTGCTGGATTGAATTGTGTGTAAGGCTGAGATTAATCAGGACAAAATGATGTGGCATAAGGGTTAAGCTGTGGTTTAGTCTCTGGAGGATGAGCTGGCTCAACGCTGGAGATTACCTTGTTATTGGTGGATGATGGCATCTGATGCTCTGTGGGTTCATCCAGTTGGTGATTTAGAAGTATTGTGGTTACATGCGATTTAGCAGGAGGAACAGGCGGTGATTGCCTTAACACATATCTGGCAGTGCGGTCGGCTGGGTCTTCTATCTCTCCTGGGATGAAACAGTCTAGGTCAGTATCTTGGCCTAATGCTTGCTTGAAGAACTTCAGTTTAGCTAAGGCAGCTGCTTCTTCCCTTTCTGTTTGGAGGACTTTTAGTTGAGCTTCTGCCTCGAACTGCGCCATATCCGCTTTATTCTTAGCCATATCTGCTTCTTTTTCTGCCTCCTTCTTCGCCATTTCTGCCTCCTTCTGTGCCATTTCTGCCTCCTTCTGCGCCATTTCTTCCTTCGTCTTCTTTGTAATCTCTGCCCCTTCTTAGTAAAGGAACTTCTAATACTAGCTTCCTCTGCTTCTCCCCAGATCTCTATAAGCTTGTCATGTAACACTTACCTTCCGGAACGGGAGGTTTTGGAAGATGAAAGTGTATATTGGATTGAAGTTGATCGATGGGATCTCACTTCTTGTAAGTGTGCGATGCGGAGTTCTGCTTTACTCCTAGTGTGTTGTACTAAGGCATCCTTCTCTTGGAGATCTTTCCTCTCTCTCAACTCTTCTGAGACATCATCAAAATCTGAGTCGCTCAGGAAAGTGATGTACTTTGCAGACAGTCGCTGATAGCGGACATAGGCGTTAGTTAGACGATTCAATGCTGTAGTTAACTTTGGTGCGTCATTGTTATAGCGTGAAAGAGCTGCTATATAGTGTTCTGTTCTTTGCCATAAATCATTTAAATTGTCACTGAACTCTTCTTTGGTTGCCTCAAAGTTCTCTCTAATCTTTTTTGTTGGCTTAATAACACGTTTAGATCGTACAGTTAGTTCCTCAGTGAACATGGACTCTGCTTCCTGTATATCTGAGTTTTTGGGAGCAGGGTGAGTTTCCCTATGTTCAGTGACCGAGAAATCGACTGAGCCTCTTGTGGACATGTTGTTTTTTATTAAGTGGTACTGTCACTTTAAGAAAGGATTTCAGCTTACTCACTGTGCTTATGAAGCCACGTGCAGGTAAGATGGCGGCCAGTTCCAAGCTTGCTTGCAGACTGCGTGTAGAC
Source organism: Rhinella marina (assembly GCA_900303285.1). NCBI lineage: Eukaryota > Metazoa > Chordata > Amphibia > Anura > Bufonidae > Rhinella > Rhinella marina. The sequence goes on from ONZH01008195.1 coordinate 20,804, forward strand.
ATTCAAAGACTGAAGATATAAACCTCATTTTTGACTATTCTGCCACAGATGTACGTTAGAGAAGTCTCTGACTGGTTGTGAGTGGTAATCCCTGTACAAGCAATGGTAGATTGTTGAACTCACTAATATCCCATAGGTTGTGGTACCAGTTGCATGTGAAGATCCAATTTATTGAAGATTTACATATGGAGGACATTAGAGGATATAACAGGATATTAGAGGACCTTAGGGGACATTAGAGGTCAAAAATGAGTGCTCTCACCAGCTGTGTGTCTGTTGAAGGAGAAGGCAACTGAGGAACTGAGAAAAACAGGAACTGATGTCACAGAAAAGGGAGGAGAAAGCAGAGAGCAAAGGCATATGGGAATTATATTATACATTCAGAACCTAAAACAAGAATGACCACAGGTTGGCAGCATTGCATAACATAATAATATACAACAACACAAATAGGCAATAATGATAATGGAGAAAATAAATGCTGGGACAGCACACTGACCTCTGCAAATCAGATATTGATGACCTATCCTGTTGTAGGTCATCAATATTAATGGCTCGTCAACCCCTTTAAGGCTCTTTTATACTGGCAAGCTCTTTTATACTGGCAAATGATCATAGGGATGCTCCTTGCAGATTATTGCCCTGAGTAAAGGTACTCGTCCATTGGATGAAGGCATCAATGGTGTGGTCACCTAAATTATTGTTCATTGTCTAAACAGCAATCAGCTGTCCAGAAACAATGCATGTGTATGGGAACAAGTGATTTTTCTCTAGCAGTCACTCTCCCCAGTAGCAAGCAGGCAATTATTGACAATGAACAATTCATTGCCTGTTACATCAACCCCTGTAAAGGGGCCTTTACTTTTAGACAGCATTTAGACAGTAAATCTGCCCATTGTGCTGGGAGGGGGGGGGCAGAATTATGTATGATATTGGTAAATAAGGGATGAGAGGTTCCTTTGTACTGGGGCATTATTCAAACATTCTCTACTATGGGGAAGTGGGCATTGCTAAGACTGCTAAGGTGCACTTCATTTAAGTGAATGGTATTCTGGGGTTGGGCGAAGAATGCACATTTTTTCCTACATTCTGAAAGGAAATCAAAAGAACATAAGGGACACCATAACAAGTTTGTAACAGCACTATTTAGGTATAGCAGATTTTTATTTTATTATTATTATTATTATTATTATTATTATTATTATTATTATTATTATTATTATTATTATACCATTCCATTGCATTCTTTCCATTTTCCTTCACTCTCATCCTCTTCACACATATGAAGCTCTCAATGCAGAACCAAGTACCACCAGTGGTTTATTCTCCTCCAGACAATGTATGGGATATCAAGAGTGTAAGCAGTCAGTAGGAAGACTGGTAGAGGGGAGGAATGTGCCACTGAGGTTTCTTATCTCAGTGGTGTAAATCCCGGAAAAGTTTATTGCTCATCAAAGTAGTTGGTGAGCAGGTTTTTTTTAAGATGGATTTCAGGGTCCGGGATTTAGGAGTGGCCATAGAGAGTTTGGGTGGGATGGCCATTCCCATTCCTCCACTCCAGGTTTTTTAGTGCTAGAGGTTTCTTAGCTGGCCCAGATTAAAAGGTGGAACCTGACAGTGTGGGTGTGTGAAGTGTGGCAGAGAGCAAGGAGGAAGGATAGTGGTTCCTTTTTTCCTCCAGGGAGACTCTGCTACCAGCAAACGCCTAAGAAAGGACACTGGCACGGTCAGGTGGTGGCTGCTACAGGGCGAGGACTTGTAGTTTCTTTTTGTGTCCTACTGAAGAAAGTTATATGGTTTCGTCTATTTTTGCTTTACTTTGTGGAAAGAAGCCCTGTGCAGAAAGTATCTGTTTGGCTCATGCCAATAAACCGTACCCGCTGCTTATGTTTACCCCGTTTCCGTGTGCATGACTGCCCACTACAGCAACCAAGTGGGATGCTGTCTCACATATGGTGGAGGATGTGGGCAATGATCTAGCTCCCCTTCGCACGGTCCCTAATCTGGTTGGACTACCTATATGTCCTGGGTAAAAGCAGCAACCAGCTTGAAAAAAGAGACTGTTGGTATGGACAAGCTTGTAAAACAGATGGTGCAGGCTTACCTGCAACAGCAGAGGGCTCATGTGGAGGCTATGCAGGTTCAACAGGAGACAAACTGCCTGCTGGGTGAGCAAGTTTCCGCCCTAAGAGAGACTATCATGGCTCAATCACTGTTACCACGGAAAACAGCCACCACCCTGACAAATGTGCGAAAAACGGTGCAAAGCACCCTGCAAAAACTGACTGCTGCAGATGATGTGGAGGCATATATAACCATGTTTGAAAGACTGGTGGAGCGAGAGAAACTCCCTCTGATAGAGTGGGCAGAGGTCCTGGCACCCTTTTTAGTGGGAGAACCACAAAAGGCATACTTTGACCTGACATCGGAGCAAGCCAGGAACTATCACCTGTTAAAAGCAGAGATCCTGGCTTGGTTAGGAGTTACCCTTTCTGTGCGGGCTCATCGGGTCCATGCCTGGTGGTACGAGAGGACTAAACCACCTCGATCCCAGCTGTACGATCTCCTGCATCTGGCACGCAAGTAGCTTCAGCCTAAAATCCTAAATCCAGGGGAGATTGTGGAGAGAGTGGTGATGGACCGCTACATGAGTAGCCTACCAAGAGAGTTGTATCGCTGGGTTGCCCAGGAAGACCCCCAGACTCTGGATAAAATGCTTTCCATGGTCAAGAGGTATACCTCCATTGAAGATTTTCTTGCCCCTGAACCAAAATAGCGACCTCCTGAGCGTGGCTACCAGGTCCACTCTGCCACAGTAAGGGCGACTCCGGTCCCCAGGACCATAATGGCGGAGTTGCCACGAGGAGGGAAGCCAAAGTTTAAACCCCTGGCAACAGGCACCCAACAGTTCCAGTCTTCAATCTGGAGTAGAGCTGACTTTCTCTGTTGGAGGTGCCAGCAGCCGGGCCACATTGTGGCCCATTGTCCCCAAAATGCGAAGCCTATGGATTGCAGTGCTACTAGACGATGCTCCCTGCTTGCCTTTGTCGCCTGCAGTACTGGTCCCTGACAGGATGAGGGACTACAGGAGCGACAAGTCCTTGTGAATGGGGCCATTGTCACCGGCCTCTTGGATTCTGGGAACCTTGTAACAATCTTGTGGGCCACCCTACCACATGTACTGGTTAAACCTGAAAGGCGGGTGGGTGTGATATGTGTACATGGGGACACCAAAGACTACCCAGTGGCCAATGTCACTGTAGAGACTGACTGTGGGACTTAGTCCCATGAGGTCGCAGTTGTAAATAATTTGATTCATCCCTTTATCATTGGTCATGACTTTCCCTTATTCTCGGAGCTGTGGGACCTCAAGTCGACCAGGGTAGACAGGAATAATGTTGATACAGTGTCCTTACACCCTGTTCCTTTAAACGGGGATGGGCCTACTGAGGCGGTAGGGGTAACTGAAAAGGGAGCCGACCATTTTCCTCTGGCTGTGTTAGCAGGAGAAGAGGGAGAACCTGCAGGTACTGAGGCTAGTCCCCTTGATCATGAGGTGTCCCGGGACAACTTTGGAACCGCTCAACTGAGAGACCCCTCCCTAAAAAATGCCTTTGAAAATGTGACAGTCATTAATGGTGTTCTGCAGGGACATAATGCTGATAACTGTTTTCCCCGTTTCGCTCTTAATGGGGATTTACTGTATCGTGTCACGCAAATAAGGGAGACCATAGTTGAACAGTTGCTGGTACCCGGGCCATATAGGCGTATGGTTCTGGACATGGCTCACACCCATGTGTTAGGTGGTCATTTAGGTACAGATAAGGATCCTACAAAGATTCTACTGGCCAGGCTGTTATAGAGAGGTGGCTGACTATTGTAAATCCTGCCCAACCTGTCAGTTAACAGCTCCTGTAGCCCACTTTAGGAGCCCGTTAGTTCCCTTGCCTATAATCGAGGTGCCTTTTGAAAGAATCGCAATGGACCTAGTGGGACCATTGGTTAAGTCTGCCCGAGGCCACCAATATATTCTGGTGGTGTTAGACTATGCCACCAGATATCCCGAGGCAATTCCCCTGCGAAACACCTCTTCTAAATGTATTGCCCGGGAGTTGGTAAACATATTTTAAAGAACTGGCCTGCCAAAGGAAATATTAATCGATCAGGGAACCCCTTTTATGTCTAAGATCATGAAAGAGCTACATAGGATGTTGTAGATCAAACAAATAAGAACCTCTTTTTATCATCCTCAGACCGATGGGCTTGTAGAGAGGTTCAATAAGACCCTGAAGGGGATGTTAAAAAGGGTTATGGAGAAGGATGGTCGAGACTGGGATGGTTTATTGCCCTATTTGTTTTTTTCCATCAGAGAGGTCCCTTAGGCCTCCACTGGATTTTCTCCATTTGAGTTACTGTATGGCAGGCACCCCCGGGGTCTCCTAGATATTACCAAAGAAACATGGGAGAGTGAGGCGACACCTTATAGGAGCATAATAGAACATGTTGCACAATTGCAAGAAAGGATAGCCAGGGTGATGCCCATAGTAAAGGACCACCTCCAGAGAGCTCAGGAGGCTCAGAGCCAGATATATAACAGGGCAGCCAAAGTGAGGCAGTTTAATCCGGATGACCGTGTGTTGGTGTTAATTCCCACAGTTTAAAGTAAATTTTTGGCCAGGTGGCAGGGCCCCTATGAGGTTGTGGAGAAGTTTAGTGAGGTTACTTACAAGATACACCAGCCATGGAAAAGGAAGCCGATCCAGCTCTATCACATAAATTTAATTAAACCCTGACAGGATAGGGAATCCTTGCTAACTATTTCAAAAGTATCCGGAGATCTGGATGTGTAGATTAGAAAAGTTAAGGTTGCTGAAACCTTGTCACCACCACAAAAACAAGAGACAAGAGAATTTTTACAGCGTAATAGGGACCTATTTTCAAATCTCCCAGGGGTCACTGATGTGATAGAGCATGATATTATTACTGACCCGAAAGTCAAAGTAAATATTAAGCCCTATAGAATCCCAGAAGCCAGGAGACAGGCCATCTCAGAGGAAGTCAAACGCATGTTAGCACTAGGGGTGATCGAGGAGTCTAATAGTGGGTGGTCCAGCCCCATACTGTTAGTTCCCAAACCAGATGGGACATGGAGGTTCTGCAATGACTTTCGTAAGCTGAACAAAGTCTCCAAATTTGATGCCTACCCTATACCTAGGGTAGATGAGTTAATTGAGCAATTGGGGCCTGCCAGATATATTACAACCTTGGACCTCACAAAAGGGTACTGGTAAATACCGTTGTCAAAAGAAGCTAGGGAGAAAACTGCCTTCTCCACCCCGGAAGGGCTGTTTCAATATGTAAAAATGCCCTTTGGGTTACAAGGTGCACCGGCCACCTTTCAAAGGGCAATGGATCGGATTTTGAGTCCGCATTAGGGATGAGCGAACCGAACCGTAACGAACCAGAATCGTTACGAATTTTCCCAAAAGTTCGCTTCGTCACCGAACCGAATTTTGATAAAGTTCGTAACGAATCTGGTGAAAATAACGGCAACGCAAAATATACGCATATTTATTGAGCATGTACGATAATGCGTACGCTAATGCGTATGAATTCATAAAATGCATACACATTAGCAAACATTCTCAACTATGCGTATATTTAGGGTATGGAATATGCCGCGGCGACGCAAAACTGTACTTTTTTCACATACTAGACCAGGATACAAGGGATTATTACTCCTATAATCCCTTGTATCCTGGTTTTCTGTGAAAAACAAGATGTGTGACGTCACCCCCACAGCCCCATTTTGTCAGTGCGTCTTCAGACATCCGAGAGAAAGGAGCTCCATAGATAGAGAGGGAAAAGAGATAGATAGATAGATAGATAGATAGATAGATAGTCAAACAAGTAGATAGATACAGGGAGAGATAGAGAAGAAATAGAAAGGGTTAGTGAGAGAAGCAGGAGAGAGGAAGAGAAAACTAGATATAGAATACACACAATAAAAATATGTCCAAGCGTCCTACTTCCAGCACTTCCCAGGCAAGGAGTGCAACACCAGGCGGTGAGGGTAGGAGAAATGGCAGCACCAGGCCCGGTGGGAGCCGGGGTAACAGGCGTGGCAGCAGGGTGCAGCTACCCCTGACGGCCACTGGTCAAGTAAGAACCACATAGCTAGCAGTTATAGATTGGCTTACCCAATCCTCCAGTTCCACCGCCCAAAGCTCCCAAACGAGGAGTCAGGCATCGGCTGGATCATCCGACACCACCCTTACATGGGACGGTCAGCGAGAGTCCTCTGCCCCGTCCCCTGTTATTAGAATGCCACTCTCCTTTGGGGCACCTTCTGCCAGGGAACACTTTGCAAACCTTGATCTGCCCTTGGAGTCTCTACCACTTTTTAGGGAGGAGGAGGAGGAGGAAGTCCACCAAAGTCAGCAGGTGGAACGTACTGAGACTCCAGAGGAGGTGTTGGCTGTAAGCAGTCAACAGAGCCAGGGAGGGGCATCCAGTGCCACACCTGATATCCTGTCCCAGCCACCGGAGGAAAGTAGCAGTGGTCCTGACTTTGATGATGATGTCGCTGATCGGACATGGCGCCCTCAAGCAGCATTATCCTCAGCATCATCGGTGGAGGAAATAGAGGTGCCACCGACGCAGCAACATCCCACTGTTGCAAGCAACCGAGGCACAAGAGGGAGGGGTAGAAGAGAAGCTACCAGGCAGAGATCACCCTCTCAAAGCCTTGGTCCTGAGAGGGCACCCTCAGGCAGCAGTGGCAGTCAACAGCCAGAAAGACCCCCCGTGGCTGTCAGCAAACCACGGTCCTCAGTCGTCTGGCAGTTCTTCCGCCTGGGGACAGATAAACATATCGCTTTGTGCCTGCTGTGCAATGAGAGGGTCAGTCGTGGTAGGGGTGATAATTTCGGGACAACATCCATGCGAAAGCATATGGAAAGGCAACACCAACAGGCCTGGAAGAACCGTGACCCCAATACCACCTCCTGTCAGGATGCACCATACACTGCAGATCCCATCATGCAGCATCCTCTCACTGGAACTCAGGGCTTCGTCAGCCTCAGTTGCCAGCAGCAGCACAGTGTCACTGCCATGTACACCGCTAATGAGGCAGCAATCCCTGACTGAGTCCATGGGCAGACGTCAGGTGTATTCCAGCAGCCATCCCATGGCCCAGAAACTGACCGGACACCTGGTTAAGCTGCTGGTGCTTCAGTCCCTGCCCTTCAACCTCGTGGACTCCCAGCCTTTCAGGGATTTCATGGCGTGTGCTCACCCCAGATGGCGAGTCCCCAGCCACCACTACATCTCTGGAAAAGCTGTCCCATCACTGCACAGTTATGTGCAGAAAAAGGTGGGCGACTCGTTGGGACTCTCGGTGTCCAAGAGTGTGCACCTGAGTGCTGATGTCTGGTCCTCAAATTATGGGCAAGGGCAGTACATGTCTGTTACTGCCCATTGGGTCAACATCCTCCCAGAAGACCATCAGGAAGTTGGCCCATTCTTGCCACTGTCACCTCCACGGTGCTTTAGGGGGCCAGCATTGGGAAGCAGAAGTTCTGCCTCCACCACCTTGCAAACATCCGCCGCTTCTACTGCAGTCCAACCTGCCCCGGTGTCTTACCACCGATGTCAGTCCCGGAGCTCTCAGGCTGTCCTCCATTTGGTGAGCCTGGGTGAACGGAGACACAGTGGGCAGGAGCTCCTCCTGACCATCAGGGAAGAGGTAGATCAATGGCTGACCCCATGTCAACTAACGGTGGGAAGTGTGGTAGCAGACAATGGGAGGAACATTGTCTCTGCAGTGCAGCAGGGAGGGCTGAGTCATACACCTTGTATGGCACATGTGATAAACCTCATAGTGCATAGGTTTCTTCGATCATTTCCTGCACTACAAGACCTTATGAGGATGTCACGCAGAGTGTGCAAACACTTCAGCCACTCCTACACTGCAAGCAACACCCTGCTCAGGATCCAGAGACAGCGCAGTCTGCCCCAACATCGGCTAATCTGCGACGTGCCAACACGCTGGAATTCTGCCCTCCATATGCTGGACCGCCTGTACGAGCAAAGGTCAGCCGTTACAGACTACCTCATGGGGCAATCAGGCAGCTTCACGCCACACTGCGACTTCCAAGTTACACACTGGCAGATGATGCGTGAAGTCTGCCAATTGTTGATCCCTTTTGAGGACGTGACTTTGTTTGTGAGCAGGAATGACTATGGGATCAACGACATCATCCCACTCGGCCATGTTCTGGAAAGTGCGCTGAAAACCATCATCAGCAAGGATTCCCAGGCCACCACTCCAAGGCTGAACATCGCTTGAGCCCAGAGATGGATGAAGTGGCAGATGGAGGGTGAGGAGGAGGAAGATGTCCATGCCC
>ONZH01008196.1:0-15160 GCA_900303285.1 Rhinella marina
TTAAGGTGCAGCCCGTCCCTACTATAGAGTCTGTAGCCGACAGAGAAGTCGGCCCAGTTCTCCATGAACCCAAACCCTTCCTTCCTGCACCAGCCTCTGAGCCACTTATTTAACTCCCTAATCTCCCGTTGTCTCTCTAGTGACGCTTGTGGCACTGGTAGTATTTCTGAAAACACTACCTTGGAGGTCCTGGACTTGAGCTTCTCTCCTAGTTCCCTAAAATCATTTTTAAGGACCTTCCATCTCCCCCTGACTTTGTCATTGGTGCCAATGTGTACCATGACCGCCGGGTATAGTCCTTAAATATCAGTAATAAAGGTATGTCTATTACATTACTTAATTCTCTTAGGATACGGGGGTGTATGCCATTTGGACCTTGTGATTTGTCTATCTTAATCTTTTTAAGACGCAACTGCACTTCTTTCTAGGTCAGACGGGCCACCCCCTCCCCCTCTCTGGTTTTGATGATGCTTTCTAAACAGACTATAACCCTGTACGTGAACTGCCAAGTCATAGCTATTATCCAGCCATGTCTCAGTTATTCCCACTATGTCATAACCCTCCTCAGACATTAGTAATACCAGTTATCAGTTTTAATAGTCAGGCTTCTGCCATCAGTATACATACAATTAAGAGGTTTTGGAATATTTTTACCCTACATCTTTTCTTATGAACTGTTCTAGTCCCTCCCTCCAATCTACCTTCAGTCCCATTACTTTGCTCCAGGTCACTATCTGCACTATCTTCCCCTCCTATAATGTAGTTACCCTCCCCCAGTCCCTAGTGTAAATACTCCCCCAAACCCTCAAAAATATATAGAGGAGCACTGGATGGCACTGCTCAACACCATGATATCCATCAAGATAAAAAGGAGAAAAGCATGGTGGGAATATGGCCTCTTGCAGACTAATGGTGGTGCTCTATCTCACAGAAACAGTCCACAGAGAAACTCCAACATGAAGAAATGACAATGGCACTCACCATAATTGTCCAAATGGTCTTTATTTTCATCCAAAAATTATGTAATGTCAGCAAGGGTGCAGAGCGGCACACAGGCAGTGACGCGCATTTCGCATCAACACGCTTCCTCAGGCCTTCAACGTCATAGTGCTATGTGTCATGTTTATATATACCAGCACCAATCCTAGCTGCCAAGCAAACACAACTAACATCACAATGCTGAATTACTTATTTAACCCCTTCAGGACCCTGACATTTTTCACCTTAAGGAACAGGCCATTTTTAGCAAATCTGACGTGTCACTTTATGTGGTGATAACTTTAAAACTAGAGATGAGCGAATCTATTCTCCGATTCGTATCGAATCCTCCATTTTTCCTACTCTGAAGCAAATCCGGATTTTGTCAGATTCGTTTTGTATTATTCGTAAATGTTCTTAAAATTTTGAATACTAACGCTATGTACACAACGTACGCATTCTTCTTGCCCCCTCCCCCGGCCCCCTGAAGTGGGAAAATGACGATACACCCCTCAAGAGCGGGAAAGTGAAGATACGCCCCCCTCAGAAGCAGGAAAAACCAGCCCGGCCCACCGGGAACTAACTATTTGCACGTATAGGGAGTGAAGACTCCTCCCTCATTACTCCGCCCTCCTCTCCAGTTCAAGCCAGTGGTGAACAAGATCCAGAGTCAGACCACAACAAACAGCATGGTGAAAGAACTGTGACCCAAGTGGGGAGAGATGGTCTTTGGGGACGAGTACCCCGAACCACCACCCGCTACAGAAATAAAAGCGGCACAACTGTGCGAGAGAGTCTCACTGGCTCCTGACTCCATATTCGCCTTGTCGGCTGGTGCAGCTGCTGCAGCTGGTGTGGTGGAGGTGGCTGAAGCATCCACTTCGCCGCCCAGGAGGAGAACAACACCTTCCATTTGTCAGAACCCGATTGTGCCAGCATCAGTGACGGCCCGCGCCCAGACCCTATGGGACTACAAGAATGCAGTGGAGGACTGGGTCATCCAAGTACTGGACTATCCAAGGCCGGGAGACCCTACAGTGGAGCGGCGAAAAGAAACCGTCCTGTGGTTTTCTGTGGAGCGAGGCTCTGGCTTCCTGGCGGATGACGAGGACAGCAAGGAGTACTTTGTGGGCCGCAGGTCAGTGAAACGGCTGTACCTGCCCCAAGCCCGTCACAGCCTGTACGTGGGGGATCAGGTGGAATACACCCCTATGGCATCCCTGAAAGGCCCATTTGCTACCGGGGTTACCATATTACCTAAGCCCCTGGTCACTGCATCACCACCTGAAGTTTGGCCAGAGGAACCTCCAGGCGAAGTACCGGTGTGCTGCCTTCAGGAGTCACCAGATGGCACCCTCCGTTTCAGGGAGAAGCCACAGCCGGAGTCTCTGATCCCTGGACTGCCAGTGCCACCACCATCACAGTCCTTTCAGCTGGGTCAGCTGACGACTTCATCGTTTACGTTCCAGTCCACGGTGATCCGCCATTACCAACTACCCTGGAAGATGAAGCCAGCAGCAGTCAGGGGAGCTGGGGCTTCTTCCCTGGGTGCAACCTTGCCTCAACCGCTGCAGCCAGAAGTCCTTACCCTCTGCTGTCCCGACAGGAGAATCCGGAAAAGTAAAGGAGCAAGTGGCTGCATCACTCAACAGCGTGACCACCACCCCGTCAAGTCCGACTTCTGGAAGAAGAGGGCAATGGAGTTCCACCACGGCATCGAGCTTGGCCTACAGGAGGCAGAAGCGTCCTCTGATGTCATTCAGCAGTAGTTCAAGCGAGGAGGACTTCAGGTCCCTAATCTGATGAACCCTTCTACTGGCTGAGTGATTTAAAGGACACCTCCGGAGGACCTATGAGAGCCACACCTTGGATTGCACCTGACGGATGAGAGCAAGTTGGCACTTGTTTTGCTTAGCTTGTATTGCCCCCTGTTTGACTCTCACCCAGATGGACATGGCTTGTCAGGACTCCCCCCCCCCCATTCTTCAGAAAATTCCCAGTTGCGTCTAAGCGTGCCTATTTTCCTTTTCTTCCCCTTCTCAGGTTATTTGGGAGCTCCCTTTGCAAAGAGGGTTCTATTTGCTGCTATTTTATATTATCCATGTGGATTACACGTTACCTGTTTGGATTACAAAATTACCTCACGTGGATTACAATTGAATTTTGGACTGTATTCCAGTGTTTTATCATGCCAAGCAGCCACGAGGAGAGACTCAAAAGTATATCTGAGCCTTTTATGCTTGCAAATGTGAAATTGCACTAAAATGTTTGCATAATTGTCTTTGCTGTATTTTAGCAATAATGTTTTTACAGGTTCAGCAACCTTCAAGCACTTTAGCCCATTGTGTGTATTCTGTCAGGTACTGCACTTATTGTACGGTGGTTTTTTAGTAAATTATGTACTTAGCCGGATACTAGCACCTTACTTTTCTACCTCATATGGACTGCCTCTAAAGACTGTATGCCTCAGCCTAGCCTTGTGCGTATGACGCAATCGCGAGTCAATAGTACGCTTAGGATTCGTACGCACTTTGTACGCTACTGCTTACGTATTGCGTACTTTTAACAAAACTGACTGTGTGTTCGTAATTTGTATAGGAATGTTCGCAAAACAATGATTATTTTTTAACGCAAATTCGACCGAATAAATTCGTATTAAGAACGAATCTTGTCAGAAATTCGTCAATTATTCGCCGAAGCGAATTTTGGATGATTCGCTCATTTCTATTTAAAACACTTATGCCCCATTTCACACGAGCGAGAGACTCGCATGTCTCCCGCAACGCATCTACAGGGCTGGACTCGGCACTGACAGGGATCGCAGAGCATTATATGCGATCCCTGTCAGTGCCGAGTCCAGCCCTGTAGATGCGTTGCTCGTGTGAAAGGGGCATTACTTATCCAGGCCATTCTGAGATTGTTTTCTCGTCACATATTGTACTTCATGACAGTGGTAAATTTGAGTCAAAATATTTCATTCTTATTTATAAAAAAAATACCAAATATTTTGAAAAATTTGCAAATTTCAATTTCTCTACTTTTAAAATACATAGTAATACCTCCAAAAATAGTTATTAATTTACATTTCCCATATGTCCACTTCATGTTTGGATCAATTTGAAAATGACATTTTATTTTTTGGGGACGTTAGAAGCAAATCTTGAAATGTTTCAGAAAATTTCCAAAACCCACTTTCTAAGGACCAGTTCAGGTCTGAAGTCACTTTGTGAGGCTTACATAATAGGAACTACACAAAGACCCCATTTTAGAAACTACACCCTTTAAGGTAGTCACAAGAATTAACCACTTCAAGACCAGGCCTAATTTTGTAAATCTGACATGTGTCACTTTATGTGGTAATAACTTTGGAACGCTTTTACTTATCCAAGCCATTCAGAGACTGTTTTCTCATGACACATTGTACTTCATGTTAATGGTAAATTTGAGTCAATATGTTTTACCTTTATTTATAAAAAAAATCAAAATTTACTGAAAATTTTGAAAAAAAAAAATCACAATTTTTTAGATATGAATTTATCTGCTTTTAAGTTGCATAGGGATATCTAATAAAATTGTTATCAATGAACATTCACCATATGTCCACTTTATGTTGGCATAATTTTGGAAATGGAATTTTATTTTTTTAGGACGTTAGAAGGCTTCGAATTTTAGATGTAATTTTTAAGATTTTCATGAAAATTTTCAATAATTAATTTTAAAGGACCTTTGCAGTTCTAAAGTGACTTTGAGAGGCTTAAATAATAGAAACCTCCCATAAATTAACATATTTTAGAAACTACAGCCCCCAATGTAATCAAAACTGATTTTATAAAGTTTGTTAACCCTTTAGATTTCCCACAAGAATTAAAACAGAAGGAAGGTGAAATGTAAAATATATTTTTTTTTTCGCAGATTTTCAATTTTTAATTCATTTTTCCCATAAGATAGCAAGGGTAAACCGCAAATCAAACCTTAATATTTATTTTCCTGATTCTAAAGTTTGCAGAAACACCCCATCTGTGGTTGTAAACTGCTCTGTGACTAGCAGTAATGAGAGGGAGATGGTACAAGCATTTGTGATGTCTTTGACAGCTTGTCAGAGTGATCAAAAGCCTGGAAACCAGGAAAAAAGGTCTTAGGTTAAAGCTCCATGTTCTTGGCTGTTAGGAGGCAGATGAGCCATGGAGCTTCTATGTACAGGTGCTGCACACAGGGGGCAAAGCTGAAGGACGTTTGTAGTCAATGGGCAGACTTGAAGTGGTTAAAGAAGAATATAGCCAAAATTTCAGAATTTCACTTTTTGGCAGATTTTCAATTTTTAACCATTTTTTCCATTAACAAAGAAAAGGTTAACTGCTAAACAAAACTCAATATTTGTTATTTTGATTCTGTAGTTTACAGAAACACCCCATTTGTGATCGTAAACTGCTGTACGGGCACACAGCAGGGTGCAGAAGGAAAGGAACGCCATATGGTTTTTGGAGGGCAGATTTCACTGGGAAAATTTTAAGTTGTCATGTCACATTTGAAGACCCCCCTGACGCACCCCTAGAGTAGAAACTCCAAAAAAGTGACCCCATTTTGGAAACTACGGGATATGGCTTCATTCACATGACTGTATTTTGTTTCCGTGTCCGTTCCATTTTTTTTTTGCAGACCATATGCGGAACCATTCATTTCAATGGGTCCGCAAAAAAAACGGTGCTCTGTGTGCATTCCGTTTCCGTATGTCCGTATTTCCGTTCCGCAAAAAAGATAGAACATGTCCTATTCTTGTCCATTTTGCTGACAAGGATAGGCATTGTTACAATGAATCCCCCCCAAAAAAGGAAAAACGAATGCCATTTTACGGACCACAAACCACATAAGGACCACAAACCACATACGGTCGTGTGAATGAAGCCTAAGGTGGCAGTTTTGCAGGTACTATTTTAGGGTACATTTGATTTTTGGTTGCTATATTTTACACTTTTTGTGAGACAAGGTAACAAAAAATAGCTGTTTTGGCACAGTTTTTATTTATTGTTATTTACAACGTTCATCTGACAGGTTAGATATTGTGCTATTTTTATAGAGCAGGTCGTTACGGACTCGATAATACCTAATACGTATACTTTTATAAATCTACGTTTTACACAATAATATTTTTGAAACAAAAAAAATCATGTTTTAGTGTCTCCATAGTCTAAAAGCCATAGATTTTTTATTTTTTGGGCGATTGTCTCAGGTAGGGCCTCATTTTTTGCGGGATGAGGTGACAGATTGGTACTATTTTGGGGGGCATGTGTTTTTTGATCGCTTGGTGTTGCACTTTTAGTGATGTAAGGTGACAAAAATAGCACCGTTTTTATTTTATTTTTTTATGGTGTTCACCTATGAGGGCTTAGGTCATGTGATATTTTTATAGAACCGGTCGTTACAGACGTGGCGATACCAAATATGTCTTTTTTTTTCTATTTTTTTTAAATTATTTTATGTGTTTTGCTTAGGTAAAGGGTTTTTTATTTTTTACGTGAAACTTTTTTTTGTGTGTTTTCACCGATGCGGGCGTATGTAGCAGGTCTCGGGGCATTTGTCAGTGCGGGACCCCTGCCACAGTACATGTACGGCGCTGGTCCTTAAGTCACGGCAACCAGGGCCATACATGTATGGTGCGGGACCTTAAGGGGTTTAAACAAGATCAATACTTGTATATAGTTAAAAAACACTTAAAGAAATACACTTGTTTTAATCATTTAGGCACAAAGGGCCCATGGCATTGGCCCATATAATCCAATTGGCTTCTTTGCATAGTAGGAATTGATGTCTTTCGCCCCCTGCAGGTGGACTTGGGACTATCTCTATACCTGAAAATGTAAGGACCCTGGGGTCTCCTCCATGGAACTCCCTGATAATGCTCAATCAAATGAGGGCATTAAGAAGTTAAAATGTTATCTTACCATTTCAAACAGACATCTTATTGTCTTGCCAATATAGAAGTGACCGCAAGGGCACATTATCAGGTATACCAGGAACTTACTTCTACATATTATAAGGTGATCAACCTTATGCTGTAAACCACCAAAATAAAGTACTTTACATTGGGAATTGTTCATACAGAAAGAACAGTTACCACAAAGATGGTTACATAATCTGTCAACCACATATCTGATCTACTCTCTGTGAATCTACTTCTCACCAATCTATCTTTTAAGGTATGACTGTGCCCGAATCCTATCATAGGTTTATTTATGTACAATATCTCACAATATCCCAATTCCAATATTGTTCTACGTATAATATCTGCCAGAGGGCTATACTATAGAGAACACAAACCTATTCTGTTTTCTCTTTCATTTTCTGAGAGGACGATGTTTGGACAGCAAATCACCCTTTGTTACCTGCAATGCTTTCATCATGGCTTGATGGAGAATTTTAGGGGGATAGCCTCTCTGAGATAAATGTTGTTTAAGATCCATAGCTTAAATCATATAATCTTCCTTGCGGCTATTAATCCTCCTAAGGGGCCGTTCAGAGGACCGTGGTATTGCAGATGTCAGAAAGATTATCAAAATTAGGCTTATTCACTTTAGAAAAAAGACGACTGAGGGGAGATCTAATAACTATGTATAAATATATCAGATGTCAGT
The DNA here is from genome assembly GCA_900303285.1 of Rhinella marina. NCBI lineage: Eukaryota > Metazoa > Chordata > Amphibia > Anura > Bufonidae > Rhinella > Rhinella marina. The sequence goes on from ONZH01008196.1 coordinate 7,608, forward strand.
ACAGAGATCTCTCCCATGATCTATTTATCACCAGGACTGTGACTGTGACGAGGGGACATCCTCTGCGTCTGGAGGAAAGAAGGTTTGTACACAAACATAGAAGAGGATTCTTTACAGTAAGAGCAGTTAGACTATGGAACTCTCTGCCTGAGGAGGTGGTGATGGTAAGTTCACTAAAAGAGTTCAAGAGGGGCCTGGATGTATTTCTGGAGTGTAATAATATTACAGGTTATAGTTACTAGAGATGGGTCGTTGATCCAGGGAGTAATTCTGATTGCCTGATTGGAGTTGGGAAGGAATTTTTTTCCCTAAAGTGGGGAAAATTGGCTTCTACCTCACAGGTTTTTTTTGCCTTCCTCTGGATCAACTTGTAGGAAAACAGGCCGAACTGGATGGACAGATGTCTTTTTTCGGCCTTATAAACTATGTTACTATGTTAGTAATACCACGGATGCCGATCGGTGTGTGTTCCACAATTTGCAGAACACACGGCCCGGCACCCCTTTCTAAATGCCTATTCTTGTTCGCTATTAGGACATGTTTTATTAGTTTTTTGCGAAGCCGCAGCACGGAGGTGCAGCTGCCCACGATCATTGAAGTGAACGGGGCTGCATTTATTCTGCAAAACTGCGGAACAGGTGCGGACCCGTTCACACGGTCATGTGAATGGGCCCTAAGTCTAATAAACTGGCCATAAGGGACTGCTAGTTTAACACTTTGCGGATGAAAGCTGCCGTAGTGGAGCAGCCAGTTGGTCGCCATGGGCTTTCTGTAGCCCCTAGTGACCAACGAGACACTCTCCACCACAATGGCCACATCCAAGAATTCCAATTTTTCGCGTCTGAAATTGTATATGAACCACATATTCATATCATTATGTTCATTTAAAGGGAGTCTGTCACCTCATTTTCTCCTATATAACTAAGAGCAGTGGCCCACAGAAGATTGCATACACATCCTAGACATACCTGTGTGCACTATGTGTCTATTATGTGTCCAGGAAACACACTTTTATTCTGCAGGAAAACAGCTCCCAAGTGCCCAGCTGAAAGTGAAACTAAAAACAGCTTTCTCTCTCGACTAGATTTCTAACAGCTATATCTTCTGATATAGTGAATGTAATGCTATGATTTTTGGAATGCCAGCTTTCAAAGAAGGTCAGAACCATTTTTTCTATCTGCTACCAATCCCAAGATATGAGCATCTACAGCAGCCCTTCCCTCTTCAGTCTGGTTTGCTTTGGGCACTTGCAGCAGCAGAGCTGGGCACTTAGGAGCTGTGTTCCAGCAGAATAAAAGTGCTTTTCCTGGACATGTAATACAGACACAGAGTACACACAGGTATGTCTGGGATGTGTATGCAATCTTCTGTGGGGCAGTGCTCTTAGTTATATTGGTGAAAATGAGGTTACAGACTCCCTTTAAATAAGCCACAAACTCAGCAAATTGGGATTCTGTGCCTGACCAAACGATAAATATATCATCTAAGTAAAGTAAAAACAATTAGATACAATATATCCAACCTTCTAGCCATCTTCTCCCCCAACACAGCTGCACCTTCCCCATTGAGGTGCAGCCCATCTCTACAATACAGCCTGAAGCCGACAGAGAATTCATCCTAGTCTAGAAACTCAAAACTCTTCTTCCTACACCAGCTACACTAGTACAGCGCTGGACTGGTCTTTATAGATGGCGCCCTGCCATACCGTGTCAGCCTCATTCCCTAGCTGTGCTTGGGAAAGTAGTAGTAGTTGATGATGACAAATCAACATTGTACCTGCAGAGTTTGGTTTGCAGGCACTGTAGAGAAAAATTCCCATATAAGAGATACCCACACAGAACTACCACCAACTGAGCTTGGATGCAGATAAAAATGCCTGTGAGTGATAACGTGAAAGAAAAAAAGCTCTTCACTGAAGAAAAGCTCTCCACGTTAGAGCTCATGCACACGACCGTATGCCCACCGAGACATTAAGTCTGTGAGCGGGCTGTATGTCTCGGAGCGGCATTGATCATACGCATGGGAGCACACAGCATCATGGATTTCAATGATGCTGTGCACGTTGGGCCACACGTGGTGGTGTCCTGCACTCATAAGATCATATGAGAGCGGGACAATAGTCAGTAAACTATGATGCTGTACGTCCTCCTGCACCCGATCAATGCCGCTCCGGGATATATGGCCCGCTTATGGACCGTATGTCTTGGAGGGCATACGGTCGTGTGCAAGGACCCTTAATCTCCAGTCACACCTCTCCATCTGTGCCCTTGATCCAATCCCACCCCACCTCATTCCTAACCTCACAACTATAGTTATCCCTGCCCTAACCCAACTTTTTAATCACTGACGTCTTCCCTTCCTCTTTAAAACATGCAACCATCACACCCATACTCAAGTAGCCCACACTGGACCCATCCAGATCCCCATCTCACTTCTCACATTCACATCAAAACTACAACATGTCCATCTCAAACTACCCTCACTATCCCACTCACCTTTTGAATAGAAGCAATCCGGCTTCAGACCCAATCACTCCACTGAAAATATATTTGGTTAATAATAGTGGAATGCTCTAGGCATATATTTCAAAACTGGCAATTTAATCAATTAAATAAATTAAATAAAAATAACATGCAATACAAAACACAACTAGGAAATGTCAAACAGTAAAAAAAAATGCTTAGCACAATAGGTTGATTTCCCCAGCAGCTAATGTTAGTATGGATCCACAATAGAACCAGAGTGGAAAAAAATGATATGTATATATGTATGTATGTGTGTGTGTATATATACAGCCAGGGAGTTTAAGCAGCAAGCAAACTGTGTTTTTTGGTGTGTAAGGTTTTAAGGTTTTATCAGGTTACCTGGTTAGAAGGACCTGGCTGCTTGGAGCAGGGAGAGTTGGGTGGGCCCTTGCTCCAGTTAGCTACTCCAGGTATTTGTGTTAACTGTGGCTAATCACCTGAGAAGCTGGGTGTGCTATAAAAGGGCAGACAGCTCACTAGCTGATGTCTCTCTGCTCCTGGGAAAGCTCTGATATGAGTAAAAGCAACTGTGTGTTTTGTTAATTGTTTCCTTTAGTTAGGAACTGCTAGTGGCCAGGTATTTCTTTTATTTTTTACTTTTTTAAAAAAAATATTTTAGTCTGCGAAAGCCAATAAAACTGAAAGAGGCCAGTTGTAGCAAACTTGTTTGGACTGGACTGTGATTTGTGTGCCAACAGCGCCTATCTATCCCAGGAGATGGTGATCACATGAGCTAATCCTGTTTTATATACATATACAGTACAGACCAAAAGTTTGGATACACCTTCTCATTCAAAGAGTTTTCTGTATTTTCATGACTATGAAAATTGTAGATTCACACTGAAGGAATCAAAACTATGAATTAACACATGTGGAATTATATACTTAACAAAAAAGTGTGAAACAACTGAAAATATGTCTTATATTCTAGGTTCTTCAAAATAGCCACCTTTTGCTTTGATTACTGCTTTGCACACTCTTGGCATTCTCTTGATGAGCTTCAAGAGGTAGTCACCTGAAATGGTATTCCAACAGTCTTGAAGGAGTTCCCAGAGATACTTAGCACTTGTTGGCCCTTTTGCCTTCACTTTTTTGCCCTTTTGCCTCTCACCCCAAACCATCTCGATTGGCTTCAGGTCTGGTGACTGTGGAGGCCAGGTCATCTGGCGTAGCACCCCATCACTCTCCTTCTTGGTCAAATAGCCTTTACACAGCCTGAAGGTGTGTTTGGGGTCATTGTCCTGTTGATAAATAAATGATGGTCCAACTAAACGCAAACCGGATGGAATAGCATGCCGCTGCAAGATGCTCTGGTAGCCATGCTGATTCAGTATGCCTTCAATTTTGAATAAATCCCCAACAGTGTCACCAGCAAAGCACCCTTACACCGTCACACCTCCTGCTCCATGCTTCATGGTGGGAACCAGGCATGTAGAGTCCATCCGTTCACCTTTTCTGCGTCGCACAAAGACACGGTGGTTGGAACCAAAGATCTCAAATTTGGACTCATCAGACCAAAGCACAGATTTCCACTGGTCTAATGTCCATTCCTTGTGTTCTTTAACCCAAACAAGTCTCTTCTGCTTATTGCCTGTCCTTAGCAGTGGTTTCCTAGCAGCTATTTTACCATGAAGGCCTGCTGCACACAGTCTCCTCTTAACAGTTGTTGTAGAGATGTGTCTGCTGCTAGAACTCTGTGTGGCATTGACCTGGTCTCTAATCTGATCTGCTGTTTCTGAGGCTGGTGACTCGGATTAACTTATCCTCCGCAGCAGAGGTGACTCTTGGTCTTCCTTTCCTAGGGCGGTCCTCATGTGAGCCAGTTTCTTTGTAGCGCTTGATGGTTTTTGCGACTGCAATTTTTTCCCAATTTTTCCCAATTTTTAAGTAATGATGGCCACTCGTTTTTTTTTTACTTAGCTGCTTTTTTCTTGCCATAATACAAATTCTAACAGTCTATTCAGTAGGACTATCAGCTGTGTATCCACCTGACTTCTGCCCAACACAACTCATGGTCCCAACCCCCATTTATAAGGCAAGAAATCCCATTGAAAACCATTTTAGGTGACTACCTCTTGAAGCTCATCAAGAGAATGCCAAGAGTGTGCAAAGCAGTAATCAAAGCAAAAGGTGGCTACTTTGAAGAACCTAGAATATAAGACATATTTACAGTTGCTTCACACTTTTTTGTTAAGTATATAATTCCACATGTGTTAATTCATAGTTTTGATGCCTTCAGTGTGAATCTACAATTTTCATAGTCATGAAAATACAGAAAACTCTTTGAATGAGAAGGTGTGTCCAAACTTTTGGTCTGTACTGTATATATATATATATATATATATATATATATATATAATATATCTATCTATGATATAAAGCTGAGTGTATGTGTGTGTGTGTGTGTGTGTGTCTGTGTCCGCTAAAGGAATCCGCACCGCTGCAGCTACATTCACAAAATTTGGTACACATGTACCAAAGTGTACATCAGGTGTTCGGGAAGGTTTTAGAACAGTTTTCAGCTCTCCAGGACATACCGTTCCTGAGATATTCCCAAAAAATGCATTAGCCAATAGTAGCCTGGTCACATGACCCTTATCAGCCAATAGAAGCTCACAGGCAATCGCCACACACCAGGTTTCTATGACAACCTAGCCAGTTCACTGCTGTAGGTCGGCATTATAGAGGCAGAGCACTGTGGATGACAATGGTAAAGGGGTATTGCGGTTACCATAAATATAACTTATGTTTTAGACTAATTCATCATCAATCATTAACTCATATAATGTAAATTTCACATATTTATGGTTCAGTAGTAATACAAGATGTATTCTTCAACTGCTACCCACCTTCCTCCTAAATTACTATGGCATCGACCTGTAATTCAGGCCAACGTGAAAAAAGAAGGACTTAAAAGCCCCACCCCCAGATCCCACTAAGTCACGCCCTTGACTCAGTCAGGCCACGCTCCTTCAATGCCGCATTTGACCGGGATTAAAAATATAGGTAAAAATCACCTTCTTTAAGCTGCAGGTGTGGAGGGAGGGTGACTTTCTCCCTGCAGCTCATTGCTCAGACTGCACAGTGCTGCTGCTGAGAGTGATCTGATCAAAAGGACATCCCTGTGTCCATCCAAGCTATGCACATGACAGAGGACAGGGAGTCTGAAAGCCAGACCGTCCAGCCTAAAACAAGACCTCTGGCCACCCTAGGGGCAGGCTGATGTTAGGGTGGCCAGATGTCCGGCTTTAGGCTGGACAGTCCAGTTTTCTGGCTACCTGTTCTCCGTCCGACGCAGTGCCTGGACAGACACAGGGATGTCCACCCTTTCAGTAGCTCACACTCAGACAGCTTCTCCTCCGTGTCTTCACGGAGCCAGGGGGCGTGGCCTCATGTTTAGTGGTGTGTCTTCATGGGAACTGGGGGCGCTGTTTCACGTTTGGGGAAATGGCCGGTGAGGTCTGGCTTTCTGGGGTGAAAACAATGGCCACTCTAGCTGCTGTGGAGGTCAGAGTTAAAGGGGCGGGCTGCTGTAGAGGTCACTGTTAAAGGGGAGGGCTGCTGTAGAGGTCACTGTTAAAGGGGTGGGCTGCTGTAGAGGTCACTGTTAAAGGGGTGGGCTGCTGTAGAGGTCACTGTTAAAGGAGCGGGCTGCTGTAGAGGTCACTGTTAAAGGAGCGGGCAGCTGTAGAGGTCACTGTTAAAGGGACGGGCTGCTGTAGAGGTCACTGTTAAAGGGGTGGGCTACTGTAAAGGTCACTGTTAAAGGGGCGGGCGGCTGTAGAGGTCACTGTTATAGGGGCAGGCTGCTGTAGAGATCACTGTTAAAGGGGCGGGCAGCTGTAGAGGTCACTGTTAAAGGGGGGGCAGCTGTAGAGGTCACTGTTAAAGGGGCGGGCCGCTGTAGAGGTCACTGTTAAAGGGGCGGGCCGCTGTAGAGGTCACTGTTAAAGGGACGGGCTGCTGTAGAGGTCACTTTTAAAGGGGCGGGCACTGTAAAGGTCACTCTCGATATCTTTTAACGACACACATACACAAACAGTAAATGAAATAAATTAAATATTCCCGGGCGAAGCCGGGTCCTTCAGCTAGTATATATATATATATATATATATATATATATATATATATATATTTTAGAGATGAGCGAATGGAAGCTGACGAAGTGGAATTCGATCCAAATTTCGTGAATTATTTGATTCGCACTGAATCCAAATTTCCTGACGATTCGTGGTAACTAGAGATGAGCGAGCATGCTCGTTCGAGTATTACGGTACTCGTAAGTGCTCGATGCTTGGACGAGCATCTCGCCATGCTCGAGGAAATGGCATCTCCCGCATTTTGAATTTTTGGCGACTATAAACTCAGCCAATCACAAGCCAAGAGACTCTGCAATACACCTAGCATCACGTGGGGCCCTTACATGTCGATAGCAGGGGTTGGTTGGCCTGATCAGGTGACCCTGGAATATACTAGTGACTGCCCACGGTGCTCGGCTCAGATGCTGTCTGGATGTCGTTAGGGACAGATCTGCTGCGTTTCAGGGAGAGTGTTAGGGCCTGGATTTAGTTCTCTGTTAGGCAGGAGTGATATCAAAAGAACCCAACAGCCCTTCTAAGGGCTACAAGACACTTTATTTTGTCTCTGGGCTGGCTGGCACTAGTAGTGCAGCTATCGCCATATATAACAATTTTTTTGTGTTGTTTTATCTCATTGATACAAATCCATTTCATACAGCTGTGTGGAACCATTCTGTGTGTCATAGTTCAGCTGTCCACTCACCAAAAACCACAATCCGTATTTTCTGTCCAGGTGACACATTCTGTACGTCACGTAATTAAAAAAGGTCTTTTGCTCTCACTGATACAGCTACATTACAAAAATCTCTGTGCGACATTTGTCTGGGTTGCAATTAAGCAGATCAAGTCTGCCTAATCTAATAGTTTCAGTGTAATTGCTCCATACTGCACGGTACGTAATAACATACGTAATTTAGCTCTAACTTATCCACCTATATACAAAGCACAA
>ONZH01008197.1:0-34856 GCA_900303285.1 Rhinella marina
TGTACTAACAGATCAGACGGTGTGTATTAACACCACGTATATAAAAATATTTTGCAAGAGGAACGCACAGTACAGGTGCCAATGAAAAGGCCTATTTTTTTTTATATTTTCTCTAGGTACACAGCCGTGTACTAACAGATCAGACGGTGTGTATTAACACCACGTATATAAAAATATTTTGCAAGAGAACGCAACAGTACAGGTTGCCAATGAAAAGGCCTATTTTTTTTAATATTTCTCTGCACCACCAGCCGTGTACTCACAGATCAGACGGTGTGTATTACACCGGTATATAAAAATATTTTGCAAGAGAACGCACAGTAAGGTGCCAATGAAAAGGCCAATTTTTTTTATATTTCTAGTACAACAGCCGTGTACTAACAGATCAAGACGGTGTGTATTAACACCACGTATATAAAAATATTTTGCAAGAGAACGCACAGTACAGGTGCCAATGAAAAGGCCTATTTTTTTAATATTTCTCGCACACAGCCGTGTACTAACAGATCAGACGGTGTGTATTAACACCACGTATATAAAAATATTTTGCAAGAGAACGCACAGTACAGGTGCCAATGAAAAGGCCTATTTTTTTTAATATTTCTCGGCACACAGCCGTGTACTAACAGATCAGACGGTGGGTATTAACACCACGTATATAAAAATATTTTGCAAGAGAACGCACAGTACAGGTGCCAATGAAAAGGCCTATTTTTTTTTATATTTCTAGGTACACAGCCGTGTACTAACAGATCAGACGGTGTGTATTAACACCACGTATATAAAAATATTTTGCAAGAGAACGCACAGTACAGGTGCCAATGAAAAGGCCTATTTTTTTAATATTTCTCGGCACACAGCCGTGTACTAACAGATCAGACGGTGTGGTATTAACACCACGTATATAAAAATATTTTGCAAGAGAACGCACAGTACAGGTGCCAATGAAAAGGCCTATTTTTTTTAATATTTCTAGGTACACAGCCGTGTACTAACAGATCAGACGGTGTGTATTAACACCACGTATATAAAAATATTTTGCAAAGAGAACGCACAGTACAGGTGCCAATGAAAAGGCCTATTTTTTAATATTTCTCGGCACATAGCCGTGTACTAACAGTCAGACGGTGGTGTATTAACACCACGTATATAAAAATATTTTGCAAGAGAACGCACAGTACAGGTGCCAATGAAAAGGCCTATTTTTTTAATATTTCTAGGTACACAGCCGTGTACTAACAGATCAGACGGTGTGTATTAACACCACGTATATAAAAATATTTTTGCAAGAGAACGCACAGTACAGGTGCCAATGAAAAGGCCTATTTTTTTTATATTTCTCGGCACACAGCCGTGTACTAACAGATCAGACGGTGGTATTAACACCACGTATATAAAATATTTTGCAAGAGAACGCACAGTACAGGTGCCAATGAAAAGGCCAATTTTTTTATATTTCTAGGTACACAGCCGTGTACTAACAGATCAGACGGTGTGTATTAACACCACGTATATAAAATATTTTGCAAGAGAACGCACAGTACAGGTGCCAATGAAAAAGGCCTATTTTTTAAATATTTCTAGGTACACAGCCGTGTACTAACAGATCAGACGGTGTGTATTAAACACCACGTATATAAAATTATTTTGCAAGAGAACGCACAGTACAGGTGCCAATGAAAAGGCCCTATTTTTTTTATATTTCTAGGTACACAGCCGTTGTACTAACAGATCAGACGGTGTGTATTAACACCACGTATATAAAATTATTTTGCAAGAGAACGCACAGTACAGGTGCCAATGAAAAGGCCTATTTTTTTATATTTCTAGGTACACAGCCGTGTACTAACAGGTCAGACGGTGGGTATTTACACCTGGTATACAAAAAGGGTATTGCAGGCACACAGAACCCAGAACACTAGAGCCAAATAAACTGTATTTAAAAAAAAAAATAATAATAAAACAGCCGTATACTGCCAGATCAGATGGTGCATATACACACTAGGTATATAACAGGGTTTTGCAGCCAAAAAGAACGCAGAACAGTAGTGCCAAATATAGTTTGGTATGTAGCAGAGCACCTAATACACCACTAATGCCTCTCTCTGTCCCTACTCCAGCAGCTATCCCTGAATACAGCAGCCGTTCTCTGCAGAGTGTATATTGTAGTAAAGCTATCACTGTACTGCACTATAGTAGCCCTGATAAGGGCTTTTAATCACGCTCCTGCCTGTCCAACAGCTAAAACCTATCTCTCCCTTCTCCAGCCTCTGTCCCTGACTAAGTTCACGCAGCATATGCGTACGAGCAGGAAGAGCTGAGTTTTTAATATTCGAGGTCACATGGTTTTTCCAGCCAATCCATGTAGACGCCGTTTTCGCGCTGCCAGCGTGCTCCGCGGGCCTGTCATACCCCCCCTGCATGGTGATTGGTGGAAAAAGAGCGCCAGGGAAGGTGGGAGGGGAAACGAATTCTAAGTGCACCATCGCCGTTATACTCAATTGAAATCGAGTATGCCGAATAGCGTAGTATTCGATCGAATACCGGCTCGATCGAACACTACTCGTTTCTAATTAAGACAGCAGACAGGAGGAACCTAGCTTTGTTTTAAAGGTCAGACAAGAGGTAGTGTTAAGTCCACAGATATGTACATCAAGGAAGCCAAGAGACAGTTGGGCAATAGACAGTATTATGTTTCTTTACCTTCTGGTCCAGTCTGTTTTCAAGAGTAAATTAGACAGACTTTTATCCTTAGCTAAAACTTATAGCATGTTGTCAAAAATTGAAATGGAATTCTTGACTTTCGAGGAACCAGCAGTTGTAACATTTTACCTTTTACTCAGAATACACAACAATGCCTTGAACCAACTGTAGTACATACAGGCAGTTTCTGTGAAAAACCATATGTAATTTTGATTGTTCATTTGCAAACACTGGTATTATAGTTACAATCATAATTATGTGACTCCTCCCATTTCATCAAGAAGCTGGAAGGTTTGAACCTACAAACATACATACTGATGGTAATATGTGATGTGGAGCCAATCTATTAAACTATAGCATGTAAGGATGTAATTGAGGCAGTATAGTCTTTCTATGTTCAAACCATTTTTGATTGATCTATTAGACCTTATATTCAAGTGGTTATCCTTTTTTTAATGTAAAAATGAAAATGATCCAATATAGTACATGGAAATCTCTTTTTAACAACATTAGAACCAGCCCTATACCTCATATGGATCCATATTTCTTCCCATTCATTGCTCCAAATGCTTTGCTAGATTTATTTCAAGGTGGCAGCTCAGGGAGCTTTTCCTTGCTCAAGGGGCATGCCCTTTAACTGTCACAGCTTCTAACAGACAATATGGCTGGTGGCAGTATTGTTGCATGGGACTGAGCATGTGTGTCCACTTCAGCCAGATTGCCAGAGAGCTGAGGAAAAGTACAAACAACAGGTGGTGCTATACATATAATTTGTTTTGAATACCTCAGTGCAGTTCCAATTACAATACAACCTTCCAGACGTAGAGTGCAGCAACTCTAGCACACACCTGAAAAATGTTTTCTCCAATGGTGCTCTAGGTGTGCCAAATGCTTATGGAGAAAATCACGAATATCTGCAGATTTCCTCCATTATTAATTTATGTTTACAACTTACAACTCAACCGTCCACATTACCAAACATAACTACTTCACCTCTCTCATCCCCTTACTCTTAAATAACCCAAAACGACTCTTTGATACCTTTCACTCCCTTCTAAGCCCTAAAGTGCATGTGCCCATCACTGACCTCTGCGCTGATGACATAGTCATTCACTTCAGAGATAAAATTGGTAACATCCAGCAGGAAATAATCTCCCATTTTCCCAACTAGTTTCGATCCTTCTTCCTTCCACACTTCCTAGTGTTCTCTTTCCTCATTTGACCCTATAACAGAAGAGGAAGTCTCCAAGCATTTCTCTTCTTCTCAGCCCAAAACCTGCCACAATGATCCTATTCCTCACACCTCCTACAGTTCCTTTCCGCGGTTGTCATTATTCACTTAACTTGTCATCTTCTTTAAAAAATTCTGTTATAACCCCACTATTAAAAAAAAAACATATCTTGACCCAACCTCTGCTGCTAACTATCGACCTGTTTTTTATCTCTCCATCTCTAAACTCCTGGAATGTCTCATCTACTGTACTCTCACTTAATAAGCTGTCCTTCTGCAAACTCCCTTCTTGACCCCTTACAATCTGGCCCCCTTCACTCTACATAAGCTGCCATTACCAAAGCGTCTAACGATCTACTAACAGCAAATAGGAATGACAACTATTCTTTACTGATTCTTCTGGATCTCTCTGCAACATTTGATATGGTAGACCACAAACTCCTCCTCACCATGCTCAACTCAATTTGCCTTAAGGACACTGATCTCTTCCGGTTCTCAACTTTTCTCTCTGGCCACACCTTAAGAATATCATTCACTGGCACCACTTCTCCTCATCCTCTTGATGTGGGGGTTCCATAGGGTTCTGTTTTAGGTCTTGTCATCTTCTTTCTTTACACAGATTACCCTTTAATCCCTGTACAGGGATCTGGTCTTCGACACAGAGAACCAGAGAGGCTGTTACTTCCTGGAGTAGTCATGGTGCAGTTGGCTGCTGACCCACCAGGCACCAGCACCAAGGACTTGGGCGAAAGGTGTAGTCTGAACTCTATCCAAATTCAGGGCAGGTTTGATTACATGCGTATTCCAATTAGCTAAAGTCGGGGCAGGCAGAGTATGTGCGTAGTCCAGGTCATAGTTCCAAGGTCGAGGCAGGCAACATGGAGCAGACAGGCAAGGTTTGGTACATAGGTATTCAGACAACAATCACCTTTACTGGTTACTACAGACTAGGCAACAGCTGGGCTGTGATCACAAGGAAAGTATTAACACTTGCAGTGCTGAAGGACAGTACAATTATTACTAGTCCTAGGTCACACAGGGTTAGTAGAACAACGTCCTCACCTGCTCAGGACAGCAAGACAGTGCTGGGCACTGTTGACTACAGTAACCCATTACTAATTGGTCTTTCCCTCACTACACTTCCCCCCCTTTAGTCTGTCCTAAATTCAGCAGCCAGGCTAATCTTTCCATCCACAAGCTCTGATTCCTATAGCCTGTGCCAGTCAGTGGTGCTGCAGCTATGAGTGCGCAAACCTCTAAAAAGACTGATTCACTCTCACTACTTCTTTCCTGCCCTGATGAGCCCTCTACCAGTGCTGCAAGGTGGCTTGTTCGAAGTCTTGTTATTTTCCTAATAAGCCAGCTGTCCGGAGTGAGGTCCAGAGTTAGGTCCAGATGTCCAGAGTGTCCAGAAGATGTCCAGAGTGAGGTCCCGTCCACCAGTCTTCGGCCTCACAGCATAATGGCTCTTCCTGGTTCCCCTGTCTAGAGCCCCTCGCTGTCCCCAGCTTCACACACAGTCTGGTGGTCCCTCCCTGTCTAATAGCTGTATTTCTTGTTTTTTTTAAAAGGTTTGTCCGGGAATTAAAGAGGACCTCTCACCACTCCTGACCTGCCTGTTTTAATAGCTTCATGCATTCCCCATGTAATTATAATTCTGGGACATCTATTCTTATGTCTCTATGTTGTGTCATTCCTTTATTATTTGTACAAGAAGTTATGAATGAATTAGCATTTGCCTTCAGTAAGAGTACAGAGGGGAGGTAACCAGTTGGTGGTGTGTCCCTGCACAGACTCACTCTATTCAATCAGTGCTGCCATTTTCACACTGTGCAGGGACACCCCCCCCAACTGGTTACCTCCCCTCTGTACCCTTACTGCAGACTGATAGTAATTCATTTGTAACTTCTAGTGCAAATAATAAAGGAATGGCACAACATAGAGAATTGTTATTACATGGGGAATACATGAAGCTATTAAAACAGGCATGTCAGGAGTGGTGAAAGGTCCTCTTTAAGTTACTTGCGCACATCCTTGACCATTCGAAACATGTACTCCCACCTGACTGTCATCATTGGTAGTTGCACGCCTAAAGGAGTCCACAGCAGACCTCTCCTACTGACCTCTGGGCTGGCCTGTAACTGATGACTGTCCTCACAAAGTTCACCCTCGCTAAAAAGCCCTCCCCCCATAATGCATGCCAGTCATGGAACATGCCCCTACCCCCCTTATATGTGCCATCCCCTATTCAGTGGCCCCAGTAGATGCCCCCATAGTGCTATCCCTGGCCCCAATGTCACCATAGTGCTCCCAGTAGATGCCCCCATACCGCTCTCCCCCAATGTTTCCATAGTTTCCCCAGTTAGATTGCCCCATAGTGCCCCCCCTCCCATGGTGGATGTCCCAATGGTTCTCCCCTCCCCCCATGGTCACCAGAGTGCCCCAGTGGATGCCCCTACATTGTGGTGTAAAATAAAAAGCAATAAATGCAGATACTTACCTCCGCTGTCAGTGATATGATGCAACCCCATTCCAGCCTGTTTCCTGAGCCGTACACCACCCAGCTCAGGCAGAGCAATGATGATTATGTCATTGCGCCCCTGGTGCTGTCCTTTGACTGGGCCTGGAGCCTACCAGAGGTAACAATGTGGCAGATAGACATTGCTCCCGTGCCCCTGCCACAGTACCTGATTATTTTGCCGTCCTGAGTATGGCAATACCGGGTCCCACAGGGCCCCCTTTGCCAGTGGCACATAGCGGTGTGCCACTGCCAAGGGGGGCCCAGTGGGACCCGGTAGCAGTTACTATAGCTACGCCAGTGTTGTGATGCCAGACCTTGTCTCCAGGAGCAAACTGAGGAAGAGTCCTGTGCTTTTTATCAGTGGTTTTCTTCAGACAGGCAGAGCCCTAACGTGTGGAAGTCTTGGTTTCTTGCCAGATCTGGAAGAAGTTTTTGATAGAGGAAACAGTTGCCAGGACTCCAGAGGAGACAGTCTCACGAAGAAGAACCCTTAAATGAGGGCCATGGGCAATGAAGAAAGGGCTCTTACGGGAAGATTCACTAGAATGGTTGTAAGAAAATTCTACCAATGACATGCAAAAGTGACAGCATAGTGCAGAAGTGAAACATTGCAGATAATTGACCAGAATCTGATACGCTCCACTTATCCATTGGATTTCATAAAGAAGGCCAAGGAAAATGTGCAAGAGCAATCCATGCAACTGGAAAAGATCAGGATGCCAAATAAACCACTACACTGGTATAAAGGAGATCACAAAATACATCATTAACAAATTCTTGTGAAAACGCAGGCCATCTTAGGTGTTTAAAGCGGTCTTCCACTCATCATTATTACTGATCTGTATGAGAATGTAAACTCCTTGAAGATCCAAAAATCTGGCTCCATGGAGTCTATTAAACAGTTTAGGAATTAACGGTAGAGGATATTTGTTTAAAGGGAACCTGTCATCACCGAAACACCCCCTGAACTAGAGTGAGTGTTGTATAGTGTAAGTGATGCTGAATCCGAATAGGTAAGTTTTATCTTCATACTTGCTTCCATTCCGACACTGTGCTCCCACAAACTTGCAGTAAAATGCACTCACTGGACTCTTCTTTGAGTCCTCTCCATTATGTGAGTGAGAACTGGAGTCCAGTGAGTGCATTTTACTGCTGGTTTGTGGGAGCACAGCGTTGGAATGGAAGTGAGTATGAAGATAAAACTTACATATTCGGATTCAGCATCACTTACACTATACAACACTTAGTCTAGTTCAGGGGGTGTTTCGGAGATGACAGGTTCCCTTTAAGCCCCTATCCATGTTTTCTTTAATATAAATAGACATGGCTTGTAGTGATGAGCGAATCGAAGCTGCAATATTCGTGATTCGCACGAATATTGCCCGCTTCGGCTCGGCTCATGATACCGAGGCAGCGCGGACTTGTGAATATCCGTGAGTCACTGCCCGTTTGAAATGCCCGCTTTTTTCAGCCAATCAGCATGAAAGGGAAGGCTGTGGGAACGCCTGCTGTGATGTACCAGCCCCTATACCTCCCCAGCAGTGATTGGCTGGCAGTAACATGTGACCTTACTTTACATAAGGTAGGGACCTGCAGCACCAGCCTCATTGTGCTTTTGGAAGGAGAAGAGAGAGACAGTGTTAGCTAGTGTAGTGTGTGCAGCAAGGAGTTAGGAGTTAGGTTAGGAAGCCCCAACAGTCTTTTTAAAGACTATTTATTCTCTGAAGAACAGTATACAGTATATGCTGTAAGTCTGTATTCTGTGCAGAGCTGTGCCTGGTACACCTTGTCCATCCACATAGCTCAAACTATACATCTCTAAACAGATATATTCCTGTGCATGACACCCATTTGGTGGGGTGTTTTCTCTCCAAATATTTGCGCAGGCTACTAGTGTTGCGTTTTGAACCCCTGCTCATTGACATGTGGCACAGCTTGCACATGTATCCAGCCCCGAAAGGACCCCTCCAGCTCCATCTCCCTCCCTCTCCTCCACTCATGTGTCCCAGTGCGGCGTTCAACTGTCTCTACCGCAGACATTTGAATGCAAGCGCAAGTACGCAGCCACCCACCCCCATGCGCAAGCTCTAAATGTGCACATCGCCAAGCTGATTAGTTTGGAAATGTTGCCGTACAGGCTTGTGGAGACAGAATCCTTCCGCAACCTTATAGAGGTGGCAGCCCCCCGTTACTCTGTCCCCAGCCGACACTATTTTGCCCGATGTGCCGTCCCCGCCCTGCACTGCATGTGTCTGAGAACATCGCCCACGCTCTCAAAAACGCGGTTTGTGGTAAAGTCCACATGACCACAGATACGTGGACGAGTACCGGTGGCCAGGGACATTACATCTCCCTCATGGCACATTGGGTCAATCTGGTGGAGGCTGGGTCAGAGACCGATCGTGGGGCTGCACATGTGCTACCCACACCACGAATTGCGGTACATAGTTCCGTCTGTGTGTCTCCGGCACATTATGCCTCCACCTCCTCCTCCACCTCCTCCAAAGTGGCAGTGATGCCCCAATCGTCAAGTCTCATTTCCTCGATGGCCAGCAGTTTCAGCACTGTGGTAGGGAAGCGGCAGCAGGCAGTTCTGAAACTGCTGAGCTTGGGGGATAAGAGGCACATGGCTGAAGAGCTCTTACAGGGCATCAGGGGGCAGACCAATGTGTGGCTGGCGCCGCTGAACCTTCAGCCAGGAATGGTGGTCTGCGATAATAGGCGTAACCTGGTGGCGGCTCTGCATCTTGGTGGGCTGACTCACGTGCCATGCATGGCCCACGTGCTCAACTTGGTGGTCCAGCGGTTCCTCAAGACCTACCCCCAGTTGAGTGAGTTGCTCACCAAGGTGCGGCGCATATGCGCCCATTTTCGCAAGTCCACCACCGATGCCGCGACCCTCAGGACTGTGCAAGGGCGGCTACAACTCCCTGTTCACCGGCTGCTGTGTGACGTTCCCACGCATTGGAATTCGATGTTACACATGCTAGCCAGGGTGTACCAACAACGCAGGGCATAAACTGCCAGCTGATCCCCCGAGGTGGTAGTCAGGCTAGTCAGCTTCCTCATGTCTATGCTGAGGAGTGGACGTGGATGGCTGGCATCTGCCAGGTCTTAGGTCCCTTTGAGGAGGCAACAGAGATGGTCAGTGGTGATGCACACATCATCAGTGTCACCATCCCTCTGTTGTGCCTCATCCAGAACTCCTTGAGGAACCTAAGATCTGAGGATTCAGCAGTGTCACAGGAGGTGGGGGAAGACAGTGACATTGAGAGCACCCTGTTGTCAGTTTCGCAGCGCGAAACTGAGGAGGAGGAGGAGGCTGAGGAGGAGGAAGAAACTCTTGGGCACCATGCATCAGGGGTGATTCCATGCTACCTGTTGAGCGGGTATGGGCTGAGGAAGATGAATTGGGGTCGGAGGAAGGGGGGGAAGAAGAAGATGGAGAGTCCGCTAAGTGAGGAGGCTGAAGGCTTGCGTGTTGGCAAAGTAGGGCACATGGCAGACTTTATGCTTGGCTGTCTTTGTCGTGATCCCCGGGTCAAGAGGATACTGTCCACCAATGACTATTGGGTGTACACCCTCCTTGACCCACGCTACAAGGACAACTTTGCCCAACTTATACCCGTGGAGGAAAGGAGCACCCGAGTCACTTTCTACCACAAGGCCCTGGTTCAGAAACTGCTACAGGCCTTTCCAGACCAGTCGAGCAACAGGGGGACTGCAGTGGCTGAAGTTGGAGAGGAGTGGAGGGGGAAAGTCAGTGTAGGCGCCAAGGGCAGGAGTACACTATTCCATGCTTTTGCCAAGTTTCTTAAACCCCAGCAAGACAGTACGACACAGCCACAGGGCAGGCAGAGCAGGGCGGAACAGTACCGCAAGATGGTGAGGGAGTATGTCGCGGACCAGACCAACGTCCTGACCGATAACTCCATGCCATATAATTACTGGCTGGCCAAGCTGGACAGGTGGCCAGAACTTGCGCAGTACGCTCTTGAGGTGCTTGCCTGCCCTGCTGCAAGTGTACTGTCTGAAAGGGTTTTTAGTGCCGCCGGGGGTATCATTACGGACAAACGGACGCGCCTGTCCACCGACAACGCCAACATCCTCACGTTAATCAAGATGAACAGGTCATGGATGTCCCCCCAGTTCTCATCCCCATCTCAGGCTACCTCCTAAATTGCTTGCGTTCCTCCTCCTCCTCCTCCTCTTCATCTGAGTTGCATATGCAACAATTTTTCAGGAAAGTCATCCGGCTTCCTACTAACAATTTTTCAGGAAAGTCATCCGTCTTTCTACTAACAATTTTTCAGGAAAGTCATCCGGCTTCTAAAACAATTTTTCAGGAGTCATGCGGCTTTGTAACCAAATTTTTTATGAAAGGCCATGGGGTTCTATACACACAGTGCTGACGGAAGCCCATCAGCCTTTCTAAACACAATGCCCACTGCTTCTCCCAAGCAGTTGTGGTGCTGATGTTGCCTCACACTTAAAATTGATCTGTTCCGCTCTCTTCCTCGGGCTGTCTGCGGAGAAGGCGGATGCTCCGAACTGGTATCATGGCGGCTCTCCGGCCCCTCATTAAGCCCAGGATCGTCAAGAAGCGGACGAAGAAGTTCATCCGCCACCAATCAGACCGTTATGTAAAGATTAAGCTTAACTAGCGTAAACCCAGAGGTATTGACAACAGAGCCCGCAGGAGGTTCAAGGGGCAGATCCTGATGCCCAACATTGGGTACGGTAGCAACAAGAAGACCAAACACATGCTGCCCACAGGGTTCCGCAAATTCCTGGTCCACAATGTCAAGGAGCTCGAGGTTCTGTTGATGAGCAACAAGTCCTTCTGTGCAGAAATCGCCCACAACGTCTCCTCAAAGAACCGAAAGACCATTGTGGAGAGAGCGGCACAGCTCGCCATCAAAGTGACGAACCCCAACGCCAGACTGCGCAGCGAAGAGAACGAATAAATATCTCTGTGGTTATTTGTGCTAAATAAAAGTTAAATAAACACAAAAAAAAAAATTGATCTGTTCCTGTGCCTGATCCACCCAAGTTGAATCTGTCCCATCATGAGAAAGTCCCCCCAAGGAGTCCCCACTATAACTTGCTTCACTTTCAACTACCTCACCCCACGACACCTGTGTCTCGCCATTGTCCACCACCTCCTCAGACAACACTGGTAAATCCCCACTGTCAGCACACTGAGACTGCAAAAGGTCTTGCGAATTGGGGCAGAGAATGTTCTGGGGTAGCACATCAGAGAAGGGGTGACTATGGGGTTCCAGGGAGTACGTGACCACATGCAATCTCCATCCAAAAAGTCATACTGAGGCTCACCACCATGCTTTACACTGCAATCTTATTGAAAGACAGACAATCAGGGGTTCACCGCCAGGTTGTCAGGCAGCATTTTTAAGTGGGTCACCATTACCGTGTCCCTGAAAATTGCCTTGGGGTCATCACCAGACTATTGGCCAGATTTAGAAACAATGGTGCAATTAAGGAGCCTCAGAGGCATCCCTACATGCTGCCCCTGGTGTTTCCTATCCATTTCCAAGGTGTTTCCATCTTTTTCTGAGGTTTTCACATGTTGGGGCAAACTTGACTGTGCAGAACCTTTGGCCCCTGCAAAAATATTCGGGTCTCCCATAGACTTTAATGGGATTCGTGATTCGGCTCGAACCCACGAATCCCGCGGAAAATTCGGGCTGAATTCCGAATCCCCGAATATTTTAGGATTCGATCAACTCTAATGGCTTGTGTTTCAGGAAGAGATAAGGAGTAGACATGGCCACATGGTGTAGTTCCTGGCACCAGATCAATTGGACAATTGTAGGGACAATGAGGTGGTTTGGTTTCAGCTTCCTTCTTATCAAAGACATCAGATTAGCTAGCATTGACAAAACGTAGCCCTTGAAGATTCTAATGAACAGGCAGAGCTGTGATGTAAAGAACTAAGGCCAGACAGCAGGACTGACAGGCAGAACCCCAATGCTAAATCTTCCCCAAGTTTTAATCTAGAACAGGACTACACAAGGAAAGCTAGGGCAGCCCCAGTATGAGAGAAGTGGTAGATACAGACAGAACAGAGAAAGGGTTCTTCTCTGTTTGCAGAATTCCAACTTGAAGCTCCATAGGCAGATTGACATATTGTATGGATTTCGGGAGCGCCTTCCTGTTTACAGATATCACTACCAAGGGCTTCTCTAGATGCATGGTAGCTATATAGTATCGGATCAACAAGGCCTGAAAGCAAATTTCACTCCAAGACTGAGACACGGGAAATGTTAAAGGGGTTCTCCAAGTTAAATTTATTGATGACCTATCCTCAGGATAGGTCATCAATATCAGATCGGCGGGGGTCCGACACCACGCACCCCGGCCGATCAGCTGCCTACTCTTCACTGTTTACATGCTGGCCGTTACAGGGGTAGTGGTGAGTAGGTGTAATTACACCTAACCGCCCCATTTATTTCAATGGGAAGGCTCGTTCCTATACAAGTTCTCATTGAAATGAATGGGGCGGTTAGGTGTAATTACACCTACTCACCACTACCCCCATTATGGCCAGCATGTAAACAATGAAGAGGAGGCAGTGCTGGTACGGCGCGCATCTCCTTTTAAAACAGCTTATTGGCGGAGGTGCCAGGTGGCGACCTCCGCCGATCTGATATTAATGACCTATCCTGAGGATATGTCATCAATAAATTTAACTTGGAGAACCCCTTTAATCTTTTCTTCACCCAGGGTTGCCTCTCCAATAAACCTTAAACTCTGGAGTGTCCCACTTTTATAGGACAGGTACGCACATAGGGGTATATTTATAAAATCAGATATGTCATTTTAGTGGCTTAAAAAGATCACAACTCATGACGATTGCAGCATCATCTGCAACATTTGGTCAATGTTTGCTACATTTGGTGTTTCCTGCCACTATTCAAAGTGGTCTATGTTTAAGAAGTAAACTTTTGCAAAAGTCGCAACCTACACCAGGCAACCCCCTAGTATACTTTTACATATATAGCTGTAAACCACATTGCACTAATGCCAAATATATTATTACGGTGCACAATTTCATAAATTTCACACACAAAGCAAAGACAGACTTAAAACGGACACAAAAACAATTGCAAATGATTAATGTCCACCATAATGTCCTTTGGCTTCACAATACAAATGTAAGTCCTTACTGTGTCTACAGAGAAGCTCCTCCTTAGACAATTGGACCTTTTCTAGTTGTATAAGTTCTGGATCAGGCTATGTAAAACATGGAGGCATGGACCTCTGGAAAGCTAACCTAGGAACTCTCTTATCACATGCAGATTTCCTGAAGCATATTCTGAAATAAACATCAGTTTTGGGAAGTCAAGGTAACCAGGTCATCCAGGGTAGATAAGAAATCTCAATAAGCCAGTTCTTCCTTTATGCAACCATGCAGAGAGCTGCCACCAGAGCCTCATTGTTCCTTGACATTGCTAGGTGCAGAACTGCATAGCATAATGACTGACTGTGGCGATAGAAGAGATGATCTGCAGAAAAAGGTATGGCCAGGCTTCACAAATACCTTGCAAAAGGTAGCCTGGAATTCCTGAGGATTGCTAGTCAGAGGGTACGCTCCCAGAGGGGAGTAGCCCAGGCGAAAGCTTCACCAGATAGGAGAGAGACCAGAAAAGCTATCTTGGACCATTCAGTAGGAAATAGGTAAGACTGTAACTCAAAGTGGATATTACACTGGTTCAGAAAACCAAGACATAGCTTGAGATGTCCTTCATATCTTGGAATAAGTGGGAGACTGGAGCTCTCAGAGACTGTGACTGGTACAGACACTGTGGCTTGAGGTTGCGGTACAGGATTCTGAACTAACTGTATTGGTTGTGTGGCAGAGACATCCTACCTAATCAATGTCCAAGCTCAAAAGGACATAATTTCCTTGTTTGGGATCATAGTGCCTGTGACACATGTTTATATTGTAGCTTCTTATTGGCTGAGGCTAAATGCAAGGCATTATGAGTTAGCCTGCCAGGCACGCCAGGTTCCAGAGTCTTGTTATCTTCCAAGTTCATCTTCTCTGCTCTGCTGTGCTCACAACTCTACTGTGATATGTAAAAGGAGAGACACCATTTGGAGAGATTTGTACAAATGAAATATTATAAGCTTTGGCTTCATTTGCAGGACAAATTTTTGGGAAATTCATAGTGAATTTGATTAGTATACATAGGATTGAATTGTTCATCTTTAGTGATTTTGTTTTGTTAATGCTTTAAGCCAGTCAAGATAACATTGGCTTCATGTATCTATATCTCAGTGGCAGTGCAATTTCTACAATATCATGGAGGTAAGATGGGGGGGCCTTAGGGTGGTTGGTCTAGACAAAATAAAATGAAATGTGAGAAATAGGGCAGTTGCTGATCGTCTCTTCAGGGAAAAGTCATGTTGGATTTGTCTAAGGGATGCAGTGGCCAGTGGGCATGAATGAAAAGCTATTCACAGGATATTTCAATCCTTAATTAGGTTTTAATGATTTCAGTTTTTGTTTCATCAATGTAATATATTTTAAGTGATCTGTTCACTCTTTACACAAACAAACAGGCACACAATTTAATCTTGTGATTAGTTATTACTATTCATTTTAGATATTTCATTTCCCCTTGGACCTCACATTTTTCATATTATAAATTCTTTAAGCAAGTATTCAACATCACCTTCCCTATATCAGCAGCATACTTTATAAGTGTTCTTATATATGTAGCACTCTTTTCTCACTTCATTTTCCTTAAAAGACACTTAACATATATTTCCATATTGAATTATAGTTTGCAGTTTTTATTCACCTAGTCACATACTGTACAGTATTTGCACAAATCTGTGGTCATGGACAACACAAACATAACATTATATTTTTATGCATTAGACACAGTATATATTTTTTCAACACATATATCGCAGCCCAAGGATTAGAGGTATTTAGTATTGTTTTTACATTTTGGGATCATTTATGAAATCAGATATGAGAGTTTTGTGGCGTAAAATAGATGCAGACGAAGTCTGGCGGCTGCGTTTGTTACAAAGTGAAAGTAAGAAGCCTGGGAATGTGAGATCACCCAAAATGTCTTGCAGCCAGCCAATCCGCAGATAGCCAGCCCCTGTGATGTCTCAGCCCTGTAAAACCTTCATCCTGCATGGTCTCCGCCATTGTCCTATGAGCTGAGCATAGGGAAAGATGTGGCAAGTGATCATGTGCTAGTGACAGTGTTGCTGAAAACTGGTTACGAAAAGAAAATTGGAGAGGGCGAGTGCAGGGAGACTGTTTTGAGATTGCAGGAAGACAGTAAAGAAACTGTAGGTTGAGTGTATTGACATGTGCATGAAGTTCTACTGGACCCACATTAAGAGTTAGGCCCCATTCACACGACCGTGTGAATGGGGTCGTATCTATCCGCAAAATTGCGGGAATAGATGCGGCCCCATTCACCTCTATGCTCCGTGACGCGGCTCTTTTGAAGCATGTCCTATACTTGTCTGTGCGCATGGACAAGTATAGGCATTTTCAATGGGGCTGAGCGCTGCGGAACACATGCCGGGCGGGCCCCGTATATTTGCGGGTCCGCAGTAATGCGGGCCCACAAATATACGTTCGTGTGAATGAACCCTTAATCCGTTATTCAGGTGTAATTACACCTAACTGTCTCATTCATTTCAATGGGACTGATTGCTCCTATACAAGTGTATAGGAACGAGCCCTCCCATTCAAATGAATGGGGTGGCTTGGGTGTAATTACACCTGCTCAACGTGCTCAATACTGACCGCACAGTAACTACAGCTACAGCTGGGTTCACATCAGCGCTTCAGTTTTCGCTCTCCTCTGTTATAAGAGTAGAAGAAATAAAATAATGGAACCGCTGGAGCCATCAAATGGCGGTAAAAGACAGAGACTGACGGTCCCATTCATTAATATTATTACTGAACAGAAGAATGTCACTATGACAGCCACAACAAATTTCAGCAAATTCTACGTCACTTTGCAGTGCAACGTCATTCATAGCTAATACATTCTATTAGCAAAAATTTTATTCTGCATCACTATGACAGCCGCTAGAGATGTGCGAAGATTACAAAACTTTGATTCAGCTGCTTCATTGAATTTCACAAAGAAATTTGCTTTGTGATAAATTACTTCATCACGAAGCGCATTTTTTTTGTACGTATCAGGTGCAATGACAGGGAACGACTATTGCACCTCCCCCCATCATTGAACCCCTCAGATGCAGCATTCATCGTTGAGGCATTTAAAAAAGTTAGGGCTTTCAGGGGTTAATCATTTTAAAAAATACTCATCCATTTGAGCGCGAAGAGGCTGCTGCGGATTTTGCGCTGGATCTTCAATCAAGATGGCTGTGGAGACCTTTTTTATGCTCAAATGGATAAGGCGAGTATGATTTATTTTTTTTTACCACCATTTCAGGCAAAATTGCACTATACTACACTGTATTTATACTACATAGGTTCTGTTAGCGAAAATGTTATTTTGTGTCACTGACAGCCAGGGCAAATTTTAAACAAATTCTAAGTCACTATGAATTGCAATGAACTTTTAACCCGTGTGGATGCCTCCATAAGTTCCGGGATCTCTCCATACTATGAACCTGGTATTTCACTAAATAACCAGATGGCCAGACATGGTGGATGGATCAAACATGGCAGCTGGATTATTGCCATAAGAGACAAGAGCATGAAAACTAGCTACCATAAAATATGGTGGTGAAGTAATGGCATCTAAAAGGTTAAAAGTGTATTACCAGCATAACTGCTGGTCACGGACATTAGTGCCCGGTGTCTGCTCCCTTAAACAGCAGACACCCAATGGCCCCCACTGCAGACCCCAGCGGGCACCATTTTTAAATGCCTGGCCCATTAAATGCTCCTAAATATACTATCTGCGGTTGGGAAAGTGTTAACTTCCAAGCCTTTGCACTGAGAGGCCTGGTTATACTTGATTTATAGCGATATGGAACACGTTAATTAGTAACAAATTAAATTTCTTGTCAAAGTTTGGTGAATTGGCTGAATCAAATTTTTCAAAACTTCGCTCCTCTCTATTTATACAAATTGAAATCTAATGATTGCATGTGTGAGTTTATATACACACCCCAAAATGGCATTAATAAAAACCACAGATCATCCTGTTAAAAATGAGATCCCAGACTGCTTTATAGACATACATAATTATAAAAAGAAAAACTATGTAAACGTAGTTGTACTATGTAAAACTATGTAAACATTGTAATTGTACTGCCTCTGAGAATGAAAGGAATAGGTTAGTTTTACCAAAAACTTAATGTTGTAAAAAATACCTATAAATTAGTAGCAGAATTGCATTTTTTTATAATTCCACCACAATTCAACCAATTTTTTAACCAATTTTTTTACAATTTGTCACTCAAAAAACAAAACAAAACAATCCCTTATAAGGTTATGTAAAAAGAAAATTAACCCCTTGAGGACAGAGCCCATTTTGGCCTTAATGTCTGGGCCAAATTTTTGAATTCTGACATGTGTCACTTTATGTGGTAATAACTTTGGAACGCTTTTACTTATCCAGGCCATTCTGAGATTGTTTTCTCGTGACACATTGTACTTCATGACAGTCATAAATTTGAGTCAATATATTTCACCCTTATTTATGAAAAAATCCCAAATTTACCAAAAATTCTGAAAAATTTCCAAATTTCCAAATTTCAATTTCTCTACTTTCAAAATACACCGTAATACCTCCAAAAATAGTTATTATTTTACATTCCCCATATGTCTACTTTATGTTGGCATCATTTTGTAAACGTCATTTTACTTTTTTAGGACGCTAGGAGGCTTAGAAGTTTAAAAGCCATTTTTCAAATTTTCACCAAATTTTCCAAAACCATTTTTTTTAGCACCAATGCAGATATAAAGTGATTTTGAGGGGCTTACATAATGAAACCCACCATAAATGACCCCATTTTAGAAACTACACCCCTCAAATTATAAAAAACTGCTGTTACAAACTTTGTTAACCCTTGAGGTGTTCCACAAGAATTAATGGAAAATGGAGGTGAAATTTCAAAATTTCACTTTTTTCGTAGATTATTCATGTTAATATTTTTTTTCTTGCAACACAGCAAGGGTTAACAGCAAACTAAACCTCAATTTACATTGCTCTGATTCTGCAGTTTACAGAAATACCCCATATGTGGTGGTAAACGTCTCTATGGGTTTGTGGCAGTGGTCAGAAGGAAAGGAGCGCCATACGGATTTTGGAGGCAAAATTTGCTAGAATAGTTTTTACGCACCATTTTGTAATTGAGAGACCCTGACGTACCCCTACAGTGGAAACCCTCATAAAGTGACCCCATTTTTGAAACTACACCCTTCAAAGAATATATTAAGGGGGGTACTGACCACTTTGACCCCCTAAGCATTTTACGGAATTTGGAAACACTTGGCTGTGAAAATGAAATTTTTTTTTCTTCCAATAAAATGTTGCTTTAGCCCCAATTTTTTTTAATTTGCATAAGGGGTAACAGGAGAAAAGCACCCCATAATTTGTTACCCATTTTCTCCTGAATACGGCAACACCCCATATGTGGTGGTAAAGTGCTGTGGGGCACATGGCAGGACTCAGAACAGAAGGAGCGCCATATGGATTTTACAACACAGATTTTGATGGAGTGGTTTGCGGGAGCCATTGATTTTTATTTTTTTGAGCTATTGTCTTATGTGGGGGCTCATTTTTGCAGGATGAGGTGAGGTTTTCATTGGTACCATTTTGGGGTAAATACGCCTTTTTGATCGCCTGCTATTACACTTTTTGTGAGGGAAGAGGGAAAAAATGGCTATTTTGGCATAGTTTTTTTAAAAAATTTTTACAGCATTCGCCTGGGGGGCCATCTCATGTAATATTTTTATACAGCAGGTTGTTACGGACGCGGCGATACCCAATATGTCCAACTTTTTTATTGTTGGAAGGTTTTACACATTAGATGCATATTTGAACAGAATAAAATCTTTTTTTTTTGTGTTGCCATTTTCAGAGAGCCATATTTTTTTCAGCTTTCAGGCGATTGTCTCAGGTAGGGTACCGTTTTTGCGGGACAAGATGGCGGTTTGATTGATACCATATTGGGGTAAATACGCCTTTTTGATCGCCTGCTATTACACTTTTTGTGAGGGAAGAAGGGAAAAAATGGCTATTTTGGCATAGTTTTTTTTTTATTTTTTTTATAGCATTACCCTGGGGGGCCATCTCATGTAATATTTTTATAGAGCAGGTTGTTACGGACGCGACGATACCCAATATGTCCAACTTTTTTATTGTTGGAAAGTTTTACACATTAGATGCATTTTTGAACAAAATAAAATCTTTTTTTGTGTTGCCATTTTCAGAGAGCCATATTTTTTTCAGTTTTCAGGCGATTGTCTCAGGTAGGGTACCGTTTTTGCGGGACAAGATGGCGGTTTGATTGATACCATTTTGGGGTAAATACGCCTTTTTGATCGCCTGCTATTACACTTTTTGTGAGGGAAGAGGGGAAAAAAATGGCTATTTTGGCATAGTTTTTTTTTAAATTTTTTATAGCATTCGCCTGGGGGGCCATCTCATGTAATATTTTTTATAGAGCGGGTTGTTACGGACGTGGCGATACCTAACATGTTTATATATAGTGTTTTCTTTATTTTTAATGAATTAAAATGGGGAAAAAAATTGATTTTTTTAAACTTTTTTGTTTTACTTTTTTTTACCACTTTTTTTTTTTACACTTTTTTTTTTTACACTTTTTTCACTCAGACCCACTTGGTTCTTGAAGAACCAGTGGGTCTGAGGGCTGTATAATACACTGCAGTACACTGTATAGTGTACTGCAGTGCATTTTCATTCATTGTAAGACTGATCAAGCTCCTGCCTTTAGCAGGAGCTTGAACAGGCTTACCTCTACCATGGCAAGCCAGACGAAAGCGTCTGGTTGCCATGGTAACCATCGGGACGCTGCCACAGCAGAGCAGCGTCCCGATGGGAGGGAGGGAGCTCTCTCCCTCTCACTGGCCACACCATCGGAGCGCTGCTGCAGCGCCCGATGGTGGAGGGAGGGAGCGCCCTCCCTGTTAACCCTTCCATGCCGTGGTCTTTATGGACCGCGGCATGGAAGGGGTTAAACGGCCGACATCGCTGCCAGCAGCGATGCCGGCCATTTGAAGCAGAGTGTCAGCAGTATGCTGACACTCTGCTTCCACCGCTCGGCCATCCTGAAAATTGGGGGGGGGGGGCACCCGGGGCAAATTAAAAATCATAATATGGGAAAGGAGGGGGGGGAAGGATCGGGGGCACCCGGGGGATAATTACCTTCATTAGCGGGATCTGATCCCCCGCAGTCTCGGACTGCGGGGAATCAGATCCTTACAGCCAGCCCCTGCATCGCCGTGATTGGCTAGTCTGCACAGACTAGCCAATCACAGCAATCGCCTTTATGGGGGGGGCACGGCTCCCCCGAGGGCTTTACTGTGGATGGCTGGCTGTGTTTAACAGCCGCCATCACAGCATGTAAACCCCCCTGCACTGCGCAGGGGGGGATTACATTCAGGACGTACCGGTACGCCATGTTGCGCGAACTACCTCGCGCTCAGGACGTACCGGTACGTCCTATGTCGCCAAGGGGTTAAAAAAGTGATGACTTTGGAAATGCAAGGAGTAAAAATTGAAAATGTATAAACGGAAAATCGCCATGTCAGAAGAAAGAGTGGCTTGTTCTGCACAAGCATCCAAAAAATGTGCTGTAATGGAAACAGAATTCCTCCTCAGATTTATAAACACAAAAGTGTTAATTCCTTATGGTATGGAACATGATGGTAGGCATACAGGCAGAAAATGGGGCACCATCAGCAAAGGCGGATCTATTCAACGGCCTCAGCTGGACAAGTGTGAAAATTCTCACGGATCCATGCCTTATTCATTTTGACAAAAATATATTGTACACTGAGGGTGGACAGTAGAGATGAGCGAATTTCTCAAAAATTCAATTTGGCCGGTTTGCTGAACTTTCCAAAAAGATTTGATCCAAATTTATTCATAGTGAATAGTGTTAAAAAAACGACTATTTCCTGCCTACAGATAGCCTGTATAGTGGTGTAGAACACTGTGCCTTGCAGTAACACCCATAGGGAGTCTGCTGTGAAACAATACTGTGAGTCAGTATGACATGTAGATGACAGGAATCAACCTATTTGGGCAGTTGTGGGGCCAAAACTGACCAAATAACTCAATTGTGAACTTAGCCTTACAGGTCAATGTTAGAACCAGGTATAAAGAAACCTGCAGAGGCTCAAGATCCTACTATAGTGTGAAAAAGCGAGCTCCTTTTACACCGATTCACTGATTCCACATAGATTTCTACAAAGCCTGTTCTATTAAACACTTATACAAGTAGAGCCCCCCAACAGAGTGGAGTGGGTGTCAGCAGTAAGTTTGTGTTGATGGCACTAATTATTTTGCCCTTCTGATCCATTAGAACAATAACCCCTCAAAAAACATATCCTGTCTGTGGAGCATCCGCCTTCACTCGGTCAGCATTTGGTCAGTAATCCATCTAAAGCCAAAAAAAAACAGGAGGGGATCCAAAACAAAAATGACACGTGAATGGAATATTTGCATGTCTTCTGTGTTTTGTACCCACTCCTGCTTTTGGCTATCAAATCATAAGCCAATTCTGATGCAAAATAGGGACCATTTCATGCGGGCCTTACAGCTGCTCCATAGACAGGATCCGTTGTGCGTCTCATTTTTCCTTCCTTCTGCCAGATCAGAAGAAGGGTCAAATAAATAATGATGCCAACCAGGCCAAAAAGGCAAAATAGTGGCCAAGTCATGAGGGGAGGGTGGAAACAGCATGAGAAGTCCACATGGTTTTCCAGTGACATAGTGGTTAGTTGGCAACAGCATGCGGAGACCGCAGAGTGGCCCAATGACATAATGTGGAGGTGGCAGCACCAGCAGCAGCATGAGGAGACCCCAGAATGGCACAATGACAGAGTGTGAAGGTGGCAGCAGCAGCAGCATGAGGAGGCAACAGAGTGGCAAAATGACAGAGGGTGGAAGTGGCAGCAGCAGCAGCATGAGGAGACTACAGAGTGGCACAATGGCAGAGTGTGAAGGTGGCAGCAGCAGCAGCATGAGGAGGCAACAGAGTGGCAAAATGACAGAGGGTGGAAGTGGCAGCAGCAGCATGAGGAGACCACAGAGTGGCACAATGGCAGAGGGTGGAGGTGGCAGCATGTGGAGGCCACAGAGTGGCACAGTGACAGAGTGTGGAGGTGGCAGCAGCATGAGGAGGCGACAGAGTGGCAAAATGACAGAGGGTGGAGGTGGCAGCAGCAGCATTACGAGGAGGCCCCAGAGTATCACAATGACAGAGTGTGGAGGTGGCAGCAGAAGCAGCATCAGGAGGCCCCAGAGTGTCACAATGACAGAGTATGGTGGCAGCAGCATGAGGAGGCCACAGGGCGGCACAATGAAAGAATGTGGAGGTGGCAGCAGCAGCATGAGGAGGCCACAGAGTGTCACAATGACAGAGGGTGGAGGTGGCAGCAGCAGCATTACGAGGAGGCCCCAGAGTACCACAATGACAGAGTGTGGAGGTGGCAGCAGCAGCATTACGAGGAGGCCCCAGAGTACCACAATGACAGAGTGTGGAGGTGGCAGCAGCAGCAGCATTAGGGGGCCCAGAGTGGCACAATGACAGAATGTGTAGGTGGCACCAGCAGCAGCATTATGAATGCCCCAGAGTGTCACAATGACAGAGTATAGTGGTGGCAGCAGCAGCACGAGGAGGCCACAGGGTGACACAATGACAGAGTGTGGAGGTGGCAGCAGAAGCATGAAGAAACTGAAACTTAAGTGGTGAGGTGGCAGTAGCATCAGGAGACCACAGAGTGACCTGGTGATAGAGTGAAGAGGTGGGTGGCAATAACAGTACCAGCTGACGATGGTGGGTGTAAGAAGGAGCAATTGACATCAGGTGGGTGGCAGCATCAGAATAATATCTGAGGCAGGTAGCCAGAAGAAACCAGTCTCTTTTGTCAAAGTGTTAGTGTGGCACCATGGATGATCTAGTCTGATGCATCAGGCATTGGTTTTCGGAAAATCCTGGCTGATCCACGTCTGATTCATCTTGACAAAGGTCAGTCTCTCCACATTTTGGGTGGACAGGCGAGTTCTTCATGGAGTGACTATGGCCCCCGCCACACTAAACACCCAGTTTGATGCCATACTACTTGCCGGAAAGGACAGCTTTACCAGGGCAAACTCGACCAGTTGCAGTCACAAATCCAGTTTGGCTGCCCAGTAGTTCAGTGGATCTTCTATGTGGGGTGGCAGAGTGCTGTCAAAGCATGCCACCACCTGCTGGCTCAGGTACTGTTCCAGGTCTTGCTTCTTCTGCGGACGAGGAAAGCTGCTCATCAGCGACTCTAGACTCAAGTTGCTGCTCATGGAGTTGGTACTGCTCCTACCCCCCACCCTGCCACAGCAGCCATGGCAGTGGAACGTGAGCACAGAGGGCCCTCTGAGTCAGACCTGTGAGAGGTTAGACAATGACGCAGATAGTCAGTGGCCAACTGACTACATAGGATGTCTATATAGTAGTTCAGTTTGTTCTCCCTCTCAGTGGGTGTAAAAAAGGCCCCCATTTTGGACCGGTAGTGAGGGTCCAACAAGGTGGAAAGCCAGAAGTCAGTTTCTGCCGCAAGCAAGTGAGCATGCATTGGGCCATTTTCACAAGTGACTGGGAGGGCCTCCCTGCCTCCATCTCCACTGCATAGTGCCATGGTGTGTCTGGGTCCTCTGCCTCCTCTTCCTCATTGACCTGTAGCTTTTCTGGCTGCTTCTGCTCCTCCTCTTCTGTCACCTGTGTAGAAAAACCACCCATTTTGCTACATATTGCTTGTGCTCCAATGTCCTCCACCAGTTCAGCCCTCACAGGGCTCATGTGGCCATGAGATGTAGGCGCCACGTCTCCTGTCCCCTGACCAGCCAGATTTACCAGCATCTTTTTCAGGACATGAAGCAGTGGAATGACTTTGTTTATCCCATAGCCCTGTCGACTGACAAATAAAGTGGCCTCCTCAAAGGGTACAAGCAAATGGCAGGTGTCACACATGAGCTGCCACTGGCTAACATCGAAGTTACACAGGGGAGTACCCCTGTCCACTTGGATCATCAATAAATCATTTATGGCCTTTCTCTGTTCATATAATCGGTCCAACATATGGAGGGTGGAATTACAATGGGTGGAAACGTTGCATATCAGCCTATGTTGGGGGATGCCATTCTGCCGCTGCAGGTCACGGAGGGTGTGCTTTGTAGTGTACGAGTGGCTGAAGTGCATGCAAAGTTTTCTGGCCATTTTTAGGATCTTTTGCAGATGGGTGGAAGACTTCAGGAAACGCTTGACAACCAGAAACAACACGTGCGCCATGCATGGCACTGACTGACTGCTCCGTTAGCCGTTGCCTCTGTGAACCCCTGCACCACTACTTTCTGGGCAGGTAGGCTACTGCGAAGGTGGTCAAGCTGGGGCATGTTTGGCTCCCAACCTTCCAATGTTGCCACCCTGCTGACTCCCGGCCACATTAACGACTTGCTGGCTCCGCCGCTGCCTCATGTGCAAGCTGCCACCCTTCGTCACCCGGCTCCCAATTACGATTGACTATATCATCATCATCGAGTACTGTCTGCACGTCACTGATGTCCTCCTCAACGGTCTCTGGGTCAGGAGCCTGACTGCTCGCAACACCCGCTCCCACGCCACTCTCCTCTTCACTACTTACCCGCCTACCAGAGAAAGCAGCGGATGTCTCCTCCACATCTTAGCTTGCCAGTAGCTGCTGACTGTCCTCTAGCTCGTCCTCGCTGTATAGTGGAGCTGAGCCCACAGCATATAATACTTGTCTGCCTGAGGGAACAGAAAAGGACAGAGGCAGGATGGGGACAGGTGAGTGCACAGGGCCTGCTCCTGGGCCATGCCAACTAGGGGTTGTGTCTGATAAACCCACAGACTCTTGGCTGGGGGTGTCTGATGTCACTTGGGACGAAGTGGATGACCGAGTCAACCATTCGAGAACCGTTGGGTTGCTGGTCAAGACACGACCGCTGGACGACAAACGGAGCTCTTGCCTCTAGCTGCATCTCCTGCTGCCACGCCTCTCTTACTTTGCTGTGACCTGTGCCTGCGGCAGAAACATTTAGGCTTCTGCCACTCCCCTGTGCAGGGCCTGTCACTTCTCTGTCTGACATACTGTTAGATCAAATAAATAAATAAAAAGGAAATTAATACACCCCCAAAAAGGCTATAATTTTGTCACTTCATCGCATAACGGCTAATAAGCCCTTTTTTTCCCACTTATACACCACAAAAAAAAAGGCTTTAGGGGGGCGGAGCCTGAGATGGCAGCAACTTGCTGAGCTCCCGCTGCTGGGGCCCTGAATTATTAGTTAAAGCATCTTTAAATCAGCGACAAAATGGTAAAGACGGGCAAGCATCAGTCCAAAGAGCTACCTAATACACAGAAGGAGAAAAAACGGCAAGCAGAAATGGATAAATTCTTGAAAAGAAGGTCTGGAGTGTCTCCGGCCCGAGCTCTCTAGATGGCTAGATGGCTGCGAGTGCGCGGAAACATGAGGAGGAGGCGCCAGAAAAATCCGACATGGAAAGCATACCTGACTCGGTGGCTACAGATGGGGGACAAGGCACAGCACAGGTCTCCAGATCCTTTCTGAAGTGGACCATACGACAAGGTCTGGCCCCGGTGATGAAAGAACTGTCTTCAATAAAAGTTGATGTACGCCACATAGCCCACAGGGTGGAGGCCCTTGAGACAACTCAGACTGCCATAATACAACATAGCGTCGTGGTGCAACAACAGCTAGAGGCCCATATCGAGTACCTGAACTGAGCTTACCTACTAATAGAGGACCAAGAAAATTGCAGCAGGAGAAAGAACGTAGGCATTAAGGGTCTGCCAGAGACAGTGACCCCAAATCTCTTTGACTCTGCTGCTAGGGCTATCTATGCTGAGTTGCTGGGAACAGATAGAACTGATAAGATTGTTATTGAAGGAATTCATAGATGTCTCCGTCCAGTGGCTAAATCTGAAGACCCTCCGAGGGATGTAATATGTGGTTTACTCAGTTATCAAGACACAGTGACCATTCTAACAGCAGCTAGAGAGCGCAAGACAGTACAATATGAACAAACTGATATCTCTTTATTTCAGGATATCGCTCCCTCAACTCTGGCAAAATGGAGGGCCCTCCGTCCTCTGACTGATACGCTGAGGAACCAGAAAATACTTTACCCGTTCGGGCTCACATTTGCAGCAAATGGCAAGAGGTGTACCATTCGCTCGCCTTCTGATTTACTACAGGCGCGGCAGGTGCTCAGTACCCAGCTACGACTCCATCTCTACCCCAGATCGAGCAGTGGTCTATTGTTACCAAGAACCGCTCTCCTAGGAACAAGAAAACGTCTACTTGCCCGTCTGAAGAGGTCCTGATATGGTGAACAAATTCACCTTTTAAGGGACTCACTTTTCCTAAGTGGTATCTTCCTAGATTATGTTTTACTTTTTGTCTTTACCATTTCTCATTACTGTTTCTCTTAACATTAGGCACTTTTCTGGATTCGGGGGCCTATGCTCTCTGATTAGGCCAAGAGATGCATATCCCCCCCCCATGACCTGCCTTCAGAGCAATTATTATAGCTCTGTTATGGCATTTCTTTGCATATTCTTTATTTTCCATATGTTGAATTACACCCTGTTTTGTGTTTATTTCTCCTAGGGACAGCTCAGGTGGCTCGCTTGCTGTAGGCTCGGAGACTCAACATGGCATCTATAAAAGTTACCTCCTTCAACGTAAGAGGCTTCAACATTCCTCAAAAGAGATCCCAGGTTATCGCTATACTTAAACGTCTACACACTGATATATGTTTCCTACAGGAAACCCATTTCAAACACGGAGAGTTCCCAATCTTTCTAAAACCTATTTTGGACAATGGTTTCATAGCTGCCATGTTGGGGCCTCCAGAGGAGCTAGCACTGCTATTAAGAAATCTATCCCCTTTGTCCATTCAGTCACTTAAGCAGACTCAGAGGGTATATTTCTCTTTGTAAAGGGGAAAACTGGCACTATGCCAGTTACACTGGCTACACTATATGCACCTAATACCAACCAAGTCAAATGGCTAAAACTGTTCTTGAAAAGTTTGAAAGGTTTGCCGAGGGACTTAGAATTGTTGGAGGGGATTTAAATGTTGCCCTAAACCCATCACTAGACACGTCCACAGGCACTTCAGCTATCTCCCAAGTGAATCTTAAACAAGCATATAGAGCCCTACATAATGCCCAATTGATAGATGTGTGGCGGATGACACATGTGAACACCAAAGATTACACATAAAACTCCACCGTACACAACTCTTACCAGAGATTAGACTAAGTTTTCTGTTCAGCTAACCACATACAATTAGCGCAAGGAGCGGATATTGGACCTATTTCTGTCTCAGATCATGCACCTGTGACAATAACCCTGCGTGTCTCCGATATGCCACCTAAAGAATGGCAATGGTGTCTCAATGAGACACTATTAGACTCGGAAAATGTCATTAAGACTAGAGATGAGCGAGCACTAAAATGCTCGGGTGCTCATTATTCGAGACAAACTTTTCCCGATGCTCGGGTGCTCAGGGGCAGCATGCATGGATGCCTCTGAGGCTGCCTAATCCCACCATTACCCCAAATTCTCCTGCAACAGCTTGGTGGTTACCCTCATGGCAATTGTGCTCACCCAGACCAAGAAAGGCGAGGCACATGCCCATCACATGTTAGGGAAGCACCCAACTAGGTGCAACGAAGGTCCATCATCGCCTGCAGGTGACACCACTGCTCATGCTGGCACTGCTGTGCTATCCCCCGCCCCACGACGCAGGCATAAGCCTGACACAGCATGGTGACAGCGTAGTGACACCAACAAGTGACCAAGTTAGACTGAGGTAGCAGTCAAATGTCTGTAGGCGAGCCTCCCAAAAATTTGTTTTGGAGTGTCCGAAGTTGACCCTCCTAAAAAATTGTTTAGGAGTGTCTGTAGTTGACCCTTCTGTAAAATATTTGTTTTGTTTTTTGTTATTAGTTTATGTACAACCCATGGCTGGCATGGTGGGAATATATAGGTTTTGCGTCACAGACGGTCCACTGCACCGTTACATTTTCTTCATCATTGCCAATTACTTTTTCACCAACTGTTGTCTGGCAATGATAAAGGGGAAGGTGAATCCACTGCAAAAGAAAAGTGTCATCCTCCTACAATTCTACACTTGCTCTCAATTGAAAAGGGGATGTTCTTGCCGTGGCCTTCCTCATAGTGGCCGCTTCTGCGGACGACAGAGGTGGTGTACCTAATGACAGCCTGACCGAACACGGTGGCAGACGGGGAGACACTCCCTCATGTAAAATTGTTTTGGAGTGTCTGCGGTTGACCCTCCTGTAAAATAGTTTTATCATTTTTTTTGGTTTTTCCTGTTATTAGTTTATGTACAACCCATGGCTGGCATGGTGGGAATGTATAGGTTTTGCGTCACAGACGGTCCACTGCACCGTTACATTTTCTTCATCATTGCCAATTACTTTTTCACCAACTGTTGTCTGGCAATGATAAAGGGGAAGGTGAATCCACTGCCGAAGAAAAGTGTCATCCTCCTACAATTCTACACTTGCTCTCAATTGAAAAGGGGATGTTCTTGCCGTGGCCTTCCTCATAGTGGCCGCTTCTGCGGATGACAGAGGTGGTGTACCTACTGACAGCCTGACCGAACACGATGGCAGACGGGGAGACTCTCCCTAATGTAAAATTGTTTTGGAGTGTCTGCGGTTGACCCTCCTGTAAAATAGTTTTATCATTTTTTTGGTTTTTCCTGTTATTAGTTTATTTACAACCATGGCTGGCATGGTGGGAATATATAGGGAAGCACCCAACTAGGTGCAACGAAGGTCCATCACCCATGCCCATGCTGGCACTGCTTTCCTATCCCCAGCCACACGATGCAGGCATAAGCCTGACACAGCATGGCGGTGACACCAACAAGTGACCGAGTTAGACTGAGGTAGCAGGAGGTGAAGCACGGATGGTAATTTGAAGGTGACGGAGGAGGGGTTGGAGGAAGTGGCATAGTAATTCTGAGAAACCGTGAACGAGGTAGGCCCCGCAATCCTCCAATTGGGCAGTACATGAGCGGCCCCAAGGTAAGACTCGGTCAGAGTATGTGGAATGCTCAGGGTGGCCGAACGCCGGGCTCGACGGCGGACCCGTTTCGGGTTATCGATTGTCGAAATGTTGGCTTACATCAAGTTTAGTATCTGTTCTTATCAGTTGCTGTGGCTGTTGGTGGTAAAGTGGTGAGCATAGCTGCTTCCCAAGCAGTTGACCCAGGTTCGATTTCCATCTATCGCACTATCGCAGGAGGCAATTAAAAGAAGAACCAAAAAAAATCAGTACAATATCAATACGTCCCCTACCTGGGTAAATTGTTTGGAGAGAGGGCCTGTAGGTGGGGGGCAGGCTGGGGGGAAGGAGGTTGAGCTGGAAGAGCCAGAGGAGTGCCCCCTTGGCTAGCGTGTGTGGTGGTGACAACAGCCGGATGGAGTTCGAATAACGACGCAGGACCCCAACTTAAAAATTTAGCATCAACCGGTACAGTGGTCAACTATGAGATTGATCAAGTGGGGAATGTGTTGTATGTATTCTTCTCAGTTTAATACCGTATACGGCACCTATACGGAAAAATAATTTGGAGAGAAAGAAAGAGAGGAAAAAGACGTATTTTTAAAAGTGACGTTCAGTATAGATCAGTTAAAGAGAAAGAAAGGATTTTATGAAATGGATTTGTATCACTGAGAGCAAAAGAACCCATTTTATTACGTGACATGCAGTATAGATCACTTGGAGAGAAAAAGGGGAATGTGCAGACTTGGGCTGCTATAGTGCAAACCACTATGGTGGTGGCAACAGAGTGAGCGAGTGACACTGCGGGAGCAGGCGAACCACATAAACATTTTTCGTGGCCCTGTATGGCGGCGGTGACAACAGAGTGACTGAGTTAGTATGTGGTAGCTGGTGAAGCACCCAAAAATTTAACCTGACACAGCATGGCGGTTACACCACCAATGACTTTGTCCGACTGAGAATGCAGTGAAATGGCTTTAGTTGAGCCTCCAAAATTTTTTTTCTTTTTGGAGTCCATAAAGTCTACCGTCAGCAAAAAAAAATTTTTTTTTAAATGTCGGTACTTGAGCCTCCTGAAAAATAGTTTTGGACTGTCTGACGCTCCTGAAACATTGTTTTACACTGTCTGTAGTTGACACTGCGGAAAAAGTGTTGGGAGAGAGGGCCTGTAGGTGGACCTCCGGAAAAATTGTTTGGAGAGAGGGCCTGTAGGTGGACCTCCGGAAAAATTGTTTGGAGAGAGGGCCTGTAGATGGACCTCCGGAAAAATTGTTTGGAGAGAGGGCCTGTAGGTGGACCTCCGTAAAAATTGTTTGGACAGAGGGCCTGTAGGTGGACCTCCGTAAAAAATTGTTTGGAGAGAGGGCCTGTAGGTGGACCTCCGTAAAAATTGTTTGGAGAGAGGGCCTGTAGGTGGACCTCTGGAAAAATGTTTGGAGAGAGAGCCTGTAGGTGGACCTCCGTAAAATTTGTTTGGAGTGAGGGCCTGTAGGTGGACCTCCGGAAAAATTGTTTGAAGAGAGGCCTGTAGGTGGACCTCCGCGAAAAAAATGTTTGGAGAGGAGGACCTGTAGGTGGGACCTCCGGAAAAATTATTTAGAGAGAGGGCCTGTAGGTGGACCTCCGGAAAAAATTGTGTTGAAGAGAGGGCCTGTAGGGGGCCCTCCTGAAAAATTGTGGTAAAAGAGTGCCAGTGGACCTCTAAAAAATGGCGTTTTTTTTGGTTCAGCGTTAGGCAAAGACAACAAGGAGGAGGAGGAGGAGTAGGAGAAGTAGAGAAGAGGAATCGGATACATAAGTAATGTAAATCTTTAGCTGCTTTCCCCTGGAGGAGATTTGAATTCCGGTGAAATCCAGGCTTTGTTCATTTTAATAAGCGTCAGCCTGTCAGCGCTGTCAGTTGACAGGCATGTACGCTTAGCGGTGATGACGCCACCAGCTGCACTGAATACCCGCTCTGACAGCACGCTAGCGGCAGGGCAGGCCAGCACCTCCAAGGCGTACAGCGCCAGTTCAGGCCACGTGTAAAGCTTTGAAACCCAGTAGTTGTATGGAGCAGAGTGATCGGTCCGGACGTTGGTATGGTCAGCTAGGTACTCCCTCACCATCTTTCTGTACAGCTCCCCCTTACTCTGCCTAGACTGGGGACAGGTGACAGTGTCTTGCTGGGGTGACATAAAACTGGCAAAGGCCTTGGAGAGCGTTCCCCTGCCAGTGCTGGACAAGCTACCTGCTCGCCTCCTCTCCCCCTCTACTTGGCCCACAGAACCATGCCCTCTGCCGCTAGCGGCGTCAGATGGGAAGGATTGTTTCAGCTTGTGCACCAGGGCCTGTTGATATTTATTCACTCTCATACTCCTTTCCTCTGCAGGGATGAGAGTGGAAAGGTTCTGCTTGTACCGTGGGTACAGGAGAGTGAACATCCAGTAATCAGTGTTTGAAAAAATTCTTCTAACGCGAGGGTCACGGGATAGGCAGCCTAACATGAAGTCTGGCATGTGCGCCAGGGTCCCAACACGCAAGAATTCGCTCTCCTCACTGGCCTGACTCTCCATTTCCTCCTCCTCCTCCTCTTCAGCCCATACATGCTCAAGAGTTAAGAAGGACTGAGCACTGGTACCCTCTTCTATCTCGCCGACATTCTCCTCCTCTTCCTCCTCATCCTCATCCCCCTCCTCCGATACGCGCTGAGAAACAGACCGGAGGGTGCTCTGGCTATCAAGCGACATATCTTCCTCCACCATCTCTTGTGACAAGCGCAAAGCATCCGACTTCATGCTGAGCAGTGAGTTTTTCAAGAGGCAAAGCAGCGGGATGGTGAGGCTGATAATGGCGGCATCGCCGCTGACCATCTGTGTTGACTCCACAAAGTTGCTCAACACCTGGCAGATATCAGACATCCACGTCCACTCCTCATTGTAGACTTGAGGAATCTGACTGACCTGACTACCAGTTCTGGTGGAAGTTGACATCTGGCAGTCTACAATCGCTCTGCTCTGCTGGTAAACTCTGGATAACATGTTTAATGTCGAATTCCATCTCGTAGGCACGTCGCACAACAGTCGGTGAGCGGGCAGTTGTAGGCGGCGCTGTGCTGCCCTGAGAGTGGCAGCATCTGTGGTCGACTTGCCGAAATGCGGCGCACCTTGGTGAGCAAATCAGACAGATTGGGGTATGTCTTGAGGAACCGCTGAACTATTAGATTGAACACATGGGCCAGGCATGGCACATGTGTCAGTCTGCCGAGTTTCAGAGCTGCCACCAGGTTACGCCCGTTGTCACACACAACCATGCCTGGTTTGAGGTTCAGCCACAGATCGGTCTGTGCCGTGATGCCCTGTAACAGCTCTTGGGCGGTGTGCCTTTTGTCACCTAAGCTCAGCAGTTTGAGCACCGCCTGCTGCGCTTACCCACGGCACTGCTGCTGCGCCTAGAGCTACCGACTGAAGCGCCGTGCCCACGGATGGTAATTCGGAGGAGAGGCATAGTACGTCTGAGAGACCGTGACCGAGGTAGGCCCCGCAATCCTCGGTGTGGGCAGTACATGAGCGGCCCCAGAGCACTCTCGGTCCCAGTCTCCACCAGATTAACCCAATGTTGCCGTCAGTGGAGATATCGTGTCCCTGCCCGGCTTGCACTTGTCCATGTGTCTGTGGTGTAGGTGGACCTTCTCAGAAACAGCATTGGTCAGGGCACGGATGATGTCTTGACACGTGCTAGTGTAGGGCTGGGACGGCACACTCGCGGAAGAAATAGTGGCGGCTGGGGAGCGATACCGAGGGGCAGCCACCTTGAGATTTGGCGATAAGGCCCTCAGTGCTCTACCAGCCTATAGGGCAGCATCTCCAGGCTCAGCAATTTGGAGATGTGGACGTTGAGGGCTTGGGCATGTTGGGTGGGCGGAAACTGTATTTCCTCTGACGCTCCAGCGTCTGCTGTAAAGAGACAGCTGAAACCTTCGCGTGGGACCACTTTGTGGACCACTGGTGGAGGATCTGTGGAGGCGAAGGTGTGGTTTTCGGCGGGGAGGCCGCTCGTGCCTGGGGTCCTGGGCAGGGGGTTGACTAGCAAGATGGCAGCGAGTGACACAGGGGAAGGAAAAGTGGTGTGACCCGCAGGGAGATGAACGGCCCTTGGTTCCATTGGAGTGGGGGTGTTTAGCACTCATATGCCTCGCATGCTGGTGGTGGTTAGGCTAGTAGTGGTGGCACCCCTGCTTATCATGGTGTGGCACAGGTTGCACACCCACAGTCCGTCGGTCATCCTCACTTTCTTTAAAGAACCTCCAGACTTGCGAACATTAGGCCTCGCCCACTTACGTGAACAGTTGCTGCTGATGCACCAGCTCTGGCCTGCTTTCTCCTCTGGCCACACCACTGCCTCTTCCAACCTGTTCTGGTGCAGCACTCGCCTCCCGCTCAGAAGCACTGTCTTCATCTCGGCTTATCAACCCAGCTTGGTCAGTCACCTAGTCATCCTCCGATTCCTCAGTCTGCTCCCCCCGTTGGACTTCCTGCCCTGACAACAACTTCACCACTGTCTGACAACCGTGTCTCCTCATCGTCCGACACCTCTTCACACACTTTTCACTACTCAACAATGTCATCATCATCACCCACAGACTGCGACAGTTGGAAAACTTGGCATCGGGAACTAGGTCAGCAGCAA
The DNA here is from genome assembly GCA_900303285.1 of Rhinella marina. Taxonomy (NCBI): domain Eukaryota; kingdom Metazoa; phylum Chordata; class Amphibia; order Anura; family Bufonidae; genus Rhinella; species Rhinella marina. The sequence continues at coordinate 34,421 of ONZH01008197.1, forward strand.
CCTGAGAGAAGTGTTGTGACTCTGGAAGGGTCCAAAAAACAGTTCCTGAGAGTATGCCGGATCGCATTCAATTTTCCTGGGAGGGGGCAGCTGGGAAGGAGGTTGAGGTGGAGGAGCCAAGGAGTTGCTCCTTGGGTAACGTGGGTGACTGCGTGAAGACTGACTGGTGGACAAATTACTTGAAGTTGTCCGCAATCCATACTCACTGTTCGACTGTGTTGTGGTTTCAACAGTCCTCTACCAGTGTCCCCTGTAGTTGAAACATGAAGCTAGGGAGTGTAGCTCTGCGGCGTTGCTCCCTTATCAGCAGGTAATGTCTCACCCTGCCCAGAACCACGACTTGCCCCTGCAGTAATTGAATGCCCACGCAAACGCCCCGCCTCGTCTTAGCCCTGGGGTTCAACAATTTTCGTATATAAGTGTATTAATAAAAAAA